>JAGDQO010000929.1:0-25178 GCA_018342035.1 Solanum appendiculatum | reverse complement strand
TATATAAGATTCAGATTTCTAACCTCACTCAGAGAGGTGCACCCAATCATCGTCATATAATATGATACTCCGAGTATGGATTCACACATCTATATTTCAATATTTCTTATAAATAACATTATTATATATGATCTCGAGGGGGAGCATGGATTCACGTGAACCCGTGACCCCCCCTTAGATACGCCCCTGACAGAGCAGAAGAATTATAGTCTGAACCGAACCCAAAAGTATGAACAGGGAAAGTTGACATATCCTCTGCCTCTGCCCTTTGTCAATGCAAGGACGAATGGAACAAGGCAACCGATTCATAGCTAGCCGGTCTAAAGGCCCCAACTTCTCTATGACAAAGCACATTGTTTGCTTCAAGAGAGTCAATTTTTATCCATTCATGCTCCCACTATGTCATGACCCGAGACTACCCTGTAGTCGTAATATGGTGCTTAGCGCCACAAGTGACCCAAGCTAACCGATGGACTAGCATAACACTAAGATATACATACATAGAACTGAAATACGGATGCAGAAGCTAAATCTGAAATAGGTTTATTAAACTTAAAACAACAAGTATCTAAATAAACATAAGCGAAAGCTAATGTGACAGTCTGAAAGCCTCTACTAAAATGAGTTGCTAGGACAAGCCCCTAGCTAACTCTAATTGTCTGAAAACTGAAATAATAACAACTAAATGAAATATATAGGTCGTCCTCGAAAGATGAGGACTCACCAATAACACTACCAAGACGATCTGAAGTCGTACTAACCGCGGCCTGAGTGCTGAACCTCCGAACCTATATTATAGCCAATGACGTCAACGTTGCTTGAGCCCCCATCTGAAAATTGGACCTGTTGGGGAGGGGGTGGAGATATTGTTGGTAAAGGGCGAGAGTGTTTCACAGGATAAAGCAACTGAATTCGATGCACTGCTACATCAGCACGAAATTGGAAAGGGATCTCCTTCCATTTGCATCTACAGATGGGGCAAAGGAGGTTCCCATAATTAACGTTTTTGCCAATGCAGCTGAAATGGAAAAAATGTCCGCATTCAGCAGTAAATATGGCCTTACCTTCCTCAGCTTTCATACTACTAAGGCAAATCACACATGTTCCCTGCAACAACAAGACAATTGAATACAAAAGCAACACACTAATCTTCACTCAAAATTCGTACAACTTACATGGAAGCAAAGAACAAATATAGAAGTAAAATAATCTCATTAGGTCCTAATCTCATTCTTTACTAGGTCCAACATCTATTATTCTTTGTGAAAATGGTGTTTGAACCTGCTTGAGCACTCATCAACTACTTAACTAGATATAGGTTATTTTCTTCTTTTAGTTAATGATTCTTTTATTTCTCAAAAGGTTCTAATAAAATTAATTAACTAAAAATGTATAATATTGATTCAAATTATAATTATTTTGAATTAATTAAAATAGTTTTAAAAAATACTTATGATAAAAAAAACTCAAAATATGGGAGATAAATATTGTATTGTGAATCATGGAGAGATCAATGTGATGAAAGATAAATAAATAAATAAATGAAAGATAAATACTTAAAGTTTTTCTTCTTAAACTCTGAAAAGTAGTGGTCTTTTTTATTAAATAAATAAATGAAAGATAGTGGTCATTTTCAATACTAAAACTTAAAAAGAAAGTGTTTTAATTGATTACAAAATCAACTTAAAACGTTTGTATGGTAAAGGTCAACCTTTTATATCTCGCTACAAAAGAATGATACCCCTGTTGCTTTTAAAATGAGCGTTAAAAGCAAAGAAAAATAGTATTATCTTGAAAAATTGGATTTTTTTTAGTTCACTAATCAATGCCGAAAAAGTGTAAAAAATAAAATAAAATTCAATATATACCCTCATCGATACGTTGAAACTAATAGTATCAAAACTAGGGAATGAGATGCTACAAGATGGGGCGGGTTCAAATTATATTTTTCATAAATTTATGTAGGACAGATTGCAATTTATATGAGTTTAAATAAATATTTTTCTGAAAATTGAAATTTATGCAGGAAGAATTTACAACAAATCACGCTATATAGGAATGGGGGATGACAGGTGGATTGAAGTCTTTATGATTTTAGGTGGATTTGCTCCTCAATTGTAATGCCCCGCCCTACCCCGCCCCGCCTCATTTGTCAGCTTAATCAAAGCTACAATTAAAGAGTACTTAAGTAAGAACGAGAATTAAATTTCACTTAGAAAGATCACAATTTTTTTATGGTCTGCTGTCATCTGCCCCTCTTAGTGGTGAAGCAATTTAAATGTTGTCGGAAAGTAAAAAAGGGAACAGGGATGGAGAGTTCTAGAAAAAAAAGGGAGAAAATGAAAAATAGCAAAACAAAAAATAAAAAGAGAGGAGAAATGAAAAACGGACCTTGGATGATCGTGTGGTGGGGATGGGTAAATGGGACAAGGAGGAGGACGACGAAGAAACAACTGGTGATTTGGAAGGGTATGTCTCATTTTGGGAATTGCTATCCTTACGCTTAAGTGAGAGCGCCTTCTTCAGTTTGTGCCAGATCATCAACATTTTTTTCTTTTTCTTTGGAGAAAGATGAGAAGCAGAGAGAGAAAGAGTGCAAATGAATGAGTTTTGTGAAATTGAATGTCGATGGGTTCTGTATATATAGTGAGAAGTGGAGTTTGGGTGATAAATAGAGAGATAGGATTGAGTAATTTTAGAGATAGTTTAAACTTTAATATTAGTAGTGCACAGATTTCAAAAATTTATTACGGTGTCATTGGGTTCAATAATTTAAGGGAAAAGGGTCCGAAATATATCCAAAATTTGACCAAAACTACTGTAACAATCCCAAACTTTGGGCAGGACCTATTACCCTCGTGCACTATTTAATAGTGTATTTTAAAGATATATAGGTGCCCAGGTGGACAACTTACTCAGTCAATCGTAATTAGTGTCAAACACGCGCTATTTAATTCATTTAATTAATTAAATTAATCAATTAGTTTAATAAATTGATTTTAAGGAATTTATTTTAAAAGTCAAAAGGAGAAATTTATATTCATTCAAGTATCGACCTTCCTCTTTCCCAATCCTTTTTCAAAGACCAAAATCTTTTACCCGGATTATTATTAGACCAAGAAGTTTTCAAAGGGAGCAGCAAACCGTGAAAGCATCGGACTTCCTCGTTCAATTTTGGATTGTCTTTATCAAAACAAATACTATTCAAATCTACTTTTACATCTTCCATGGCTAACCCTAACAAAAAAAATTAAAATCAGAGAAAAGAAATAATTAGAAGCTCTAATTAAAAATCGAACAAACAAGACAAATAAAACTATCAGAAATTAAAGAGAATAATTCATTAAAGCTAAAGTTTACCTCTTCAGCCCTACAATGGTGATCTATGTGATTTGTGTTTTAGTGAAAAACGAAGTGGGTAAGAAGAATTATAAATTATAATTATAAAGAGGTAAAAAGAAATGGGTATAATTAATGAAGGTATTGATATGTGGCAGTTAATGATAGGCTCATAAACTTTTAGTCTGTGCCCTATGCGTCCGTCCCTTGTGTATTCACGCACTTGTCCAGCTGGGCACCTATATATCTTTAAAATACACTATTAAATAGTGAAGGGGTGTAATAGGGTCTGCCCAAAGTTTGAGATTGTTACAACAATTTTGGTCAAAGTTCAGATATACTTCGGACCCTTTTCCCATAATTTAAAGAAGATCTTTCGAAAAATAAATTAATTTTTTTCTTTTGTAAAAATTTAAGAGCTCATATATATATAATCCTTGGTATTCGATTATTAATAAAAACTAGCAAAAAATTGTTTTACAATATTTAGACCAAACACCCCTAAGTTATATGTGTTGGTTGGTAAGTAGTTAATTCATTATTTACTTATTTGAAAAGAAAAAAGATAAATAACTCACTAAAATTAAGTTATATTATTATTGATAGAAACGGTTGATTTATAATTTTTAATTTATGAATTTTAAACTATAATTATTTTTCTTACAAGATTTTATATAGATTATTTTACATATTAAATAAATATTTTGAACATAAATATAAGATTTGTATCAAAGCTAATAATTTATGTGAACACTTAATTATTGCGAAACTTTTCTTCTCATCAGTATTGCATTAAGCTTTTGACAGTACTAATATAGTATAAATAAGTGAAGTCCGATTAGGAAAAAGAATTAAATTATATGTACTTTTATCAAAACAAATTATAGTCATCATCTAGCTCTTGGGTTTGCAATATTATACCAGGGAAGAGATTTATTTCAATAAAATATTAAAAGTAGATTCTGGAATATATACATATATATATATATTATTCTAAATACTAAAAGTTGGAAGGTATTAAGTTAAAAGTTGAATCAACTTTAAAATGCAATTAAATGAGAAAGACATTAAAAAGATGAAAATGAAAAGATCATGATTTCAAGACCCTTCATTTCTACAAATTAAATTTTAAAACTCTTGTCTTTTCATTTTCTCATATTGAATGAAGAAAAAATTGGTCTTGCAAACTATAAATAAGACATTGGATAATATTAAATAAATCTCAAGAAACTCTAGTGTTCAATTGTTGATTTCAAACTCTCTTTTTTTCAATTCTTTTTTTTATCTATAATGTATAACATTTAATTGTATTTATGTTCTGTAATTTTCTTCCTCTCTCAATTTTGGTGGCATCATAATCATAGGACAAGATATAACTATAATTATATGTGATAAGTTCGATGATTCATTATATTTATTTGATAAGAATCTCTTATTTCTTTATAACAAATTTTTTATGTTGCACATATCAACTTCTGAACTTTTAAAATTTACTAATTGTGTAGAAGATGAAATGAATACATTATCATTTAGGTTAAACACATATATATATATATACATTAAAAGTAAGTATGGATTAGACGGAGTTTTATGTGTTTGTCATCTTATGCATGGCGAATTGACTAGTTTGTCCAGTTCATATTAATGTCATTTTTTGAGTTCATACACATGAATACTAAATAGATTATTACGAGATTACTAATAAATGAGGTCAAATCATTTTATTATATGGCTTAAATAATGAAGTAGCAAGGAACGAATAGGATTTCGTCATCCTTGATCATAAAAGACGAATTCGATATGACAATCAAATCTCTTTTTTTGAGCTATTGCATGTCAAATCATGTTCTAAGTGAAAATCATATATATTTCCTAAGTATTTTATAACCTATTAATTCTAGAGTTTAGTTCATAAGTCAAGATTTTGATGAATAAGTGTGTTACTACTTGGTGAGTGAGCAGGTAATATCCCTTTTATCTCTTTAGTGAACTCATGTGGATTTCCTTTGTTATGGATCCATTTATGAGTTCAATCTCTTCTCCTTTAGATTGATTATCCATTTGAAAAAGGCTCATTCATTCCATTATTTGTAAACTAAAAATATTTTCAATTTTGCAAAACCACTTTTTATACGTGGTCAATTATGATTCGGCCACATCATTAATTAAATTATTTTTTAAAAGGGAAAAGACTCAAATATGCTATTGAACTTTGAGAAAAGGCTCATCTTTGCGATTCGTTAAAAGTTGGCTCATCTATGCCATTTCAATTAACAAATAATGGCATGAATGAGTCTTTTCTCAAATGAAAATTGCATAGATGAGCCAAACTTTTAACGGATGACATAAATGAACCTTTTCTCAAAGTTCAATGGCATATTTGAGCCTAAACCCAAGAAAAAATGTATTCACGCTTCTTACCACGCCATCGTCCAGAAGATGGGTAAAGGGTAAAGGCTATTAAAATTTAAAAACCAAGTTCAAAGAGATGATTAGGACTTAGAATAATTTATAGGGTAAGTTACATAAATCACATAGTGTAAAGATGAAATTACTATATATCCCTACTTTTTTTCTAATTACAATAATCCCTTAAAATTACCCAATCCGGATACATTAATGAAAGCGCGGATACATTAATACAAGCACGGATACATTAATACATTAATACGGATACATTATTAAAATAAGGGATTTTAGTTATTTTTAAAAGATATAGGGACAAATGGAAAATAATATACTTGAAGGTGTGTACTTTAGTAATTTTTCTTAATTTATATGTGCAGCAAATATATGTGGCCAAGTTTAAGAGGCTTTCAGGTAAATTTTCATTTATTACTGCTAACCAAAATATAAACACTAAATTGTTAAGAAAACACGAGACAAAAAAGAAAACAATATCACCTCAAAAAATTACGAAAGAGCACCACTAAGCAATAAAATAATAGATCTATATTTTTAGTCTAATGACAAAAGCATCCATATAGGGGTTGTTTGGTACGGAAATGGGATAGACAAAAGTTATTCAATGGATTGAGCTAATATTCCTAAACAAAAAATATGATAAAATAATTTTATATTTTAATTCGAGATTATTATCCTTTATTACTCATATCAAACAATTCCTTATAATAGTTTAAGTACAATTCCAAAGAAAAAGAATGAAAAATAAATAATTTGACAAGCCTCCAATGGGAGTTCATGTACAAATAAAATAAATCAATTATCCTAAACTATCTCCTAAAATGTAAGAACAGACAACCAGTATAGAAACTCGTATTCTATCTCGAATCCCTATCTTTTAAATAACACCCTTTCACGAACTTAAAGAGTCGTATTAGTTTTTTCAGCTTTAGTAAAAAGAGCTTTGACACATCAACCTCATCACAAATTTGCAACAAAACTTGGTTGATTTCCCCTTCATTTGCCCTGCCCTGCCCCACCCCGCCTCATTTGTTATCTTAATCAAAACTACAAATGAAAGATACTTAAGTAAGAACAAGAATTGAATTTCACTTAGAAAGATCAAAATTTCGCTAGCTGTCACTCCCAGTGATGAAGCATTCTAGCAGTTGTAAGAAAGAAGGGGAACAAGAATGAAGAATATCCGGCAAAAAAGGAGGAAAACGAAAAATAGCAAAACAAAAAATAAAAAGATAGGAGAAAATGAAAAACAGACCCTATTTTAATAACACCCTCTCTTACGAGTCTAAAGAGTCGTATTAATCTTTTCAGCTTTAGTAAGAAGAGCTTTGACAGATCAGCCTCATCGCAAATTTGCTACAAAACATTGTCCTAGAACTGCCCTGTCCTACCCCGCCCTTCCATGCCCCTCCTCATTTGCTATCGTAATTAAAACTACAAATGAAAGATACTTAATTAAGCACAAGAATTGAATTTCACTTAGAAAGAACACAATTTTTTGTTGGTCTTTCGCCAGCTGCCACTCTCAGTGATGGAGCAATCTAGCGTCTGTCAGAAAGTAAGAAGAGGAACAAGTATGGAGAATATCCAACAAAAACGGTGGGTACGGAAAATAGCAAACAAAAAATAAAAACTTAGGAGAAAATAAGAAAGGACTTTGGATAATCGTGTTGTGGGGCTAGGAAAAGGGAAAAGGACGGCGACGAAGGAATAGCGGGTAAATTAGAATGTTATGTTCAATCTGGAAATTTTTAAGCTTAGGCTTAAATGAAAACGCCTTCTTCAGTTTGTGCCACACCATAAATATTCTTTTTCTTTTTCTTTTTCTTTTTCTTTTTCTTTTTCTTTTTCTTTTTCTTTTTCTTTTTCTTTTTCTTTTTCTTTTTCTTTTTCTTTTTCTTCAGAGAAAGATGAGAAGCAAAGAGAGAAAGAGTGTAAATGAGTGATTTTTTGTGAAATCGAATGTTGATGACTTTTGTATATATAGTGAGAAGTGGAGTTTGGGTGATAAATTGAGATGTGATTGAGTAACTTTAGAGATAGTTTAACTTTAATATTACTAGTGCACGTCTTTTACAATTTTATTAAGGTGTCATTGGATTTAATAATTTAAAGAAGAGAGTTGAAAAATCAATTAATTTTTTTCTTCAGTAAAAATTTAAGTATTTATATATACTTGACACGTGTGTTACAGTGTATGCCAATCTAGCTTTAATTAAGAAAAAAATTAAGTTATACGCACTTTTATAAAAAAAATAAATTATATTCATCTACTCTTGGGTTACAATATTGTACTAGGGAAGGTATTTATTTCAAATAAATATCAAAAAGAGAATCTGGACACCCTCTTTTAATAACACCATCTTACGAGTCTAAAGAGTCGTATTAATCTTTTCCGCTTTAGTAAGAAGAGCTTTGATACATTAGCCTCATCACAAATTTGCAACAAAACAGTGCCCTGGAACTGCCCTGTCCTACCCCACCCTTCCCTGCCCCTCCTCATTTGCAATCGTAATAAAAACTACAAATGAAAGGTACTTAAGTAAGAACAAGAATTGAATTTTACTAAGAAAGAACACAATTTTTTGCTAGTCTTTCGCCAGCTTCCACTCCCAGTCAGTGGCGGACCTAGGATTTTGTTCAAGTGCGTTCAAGTTACAAAGAACCATGACGAAAGTCGATAATAACAATTATCGTTTTTTAAAATTTTTATTATATCCTTAAAAAGTTTTTTTTAGGTGATATTTCCTAACAAAAATATATTCAATGAAATTTTTATCTACTTACAAAAAAAATTTCCACATATTTTTTATTTAACATGCTACTTATTACTATTATGTATAAAATTAAACTAGAGCAATTTTAAAAAACCATAAATAAAAAAATAACTTAAATTTAGTAAAAGAATAAATAAATAAATAACCCACCACTTGAGACTTGAAAATACAAAAAAGAACAAAAATTATGTCTTCACTGAGACTCGAACTCGAGTATGAAGGGCAAATTTGAACCCCATACACCAGTGAACCACGCCTTTACTTTGTGTAAAGTGGGTTCATTTTATTTACATATACAATTTCGCAAATAATTTATATACGTATAACGCAAAAATTTTCAACGAAGTGGGTTCAGTTGAACCCACTTGCACCAATGTAGGTCCGCCCCTGCTCCCAGTGACGGAGAAATCTAGCAGCTATCGAAATGTAAGAAGAGGAACAAGTATGGAGAATATCCGGCAAAAAAGGTGGGTACGAAAAATAGAAAACAAAAAATAAAAATTTAGGAGAAAATGAAAATCGAACCTTGGATAATCATGTGGTGGGGCTGGGAAATGGGACAAGAAGGACGGTGACTAAGGAATAGCAGGTTAATAGGAATGTTATGTTCAATCTTGGAATTTTTAACCATAGGCTTAAATGAAAGCGCCTTCTTCAGTTTGTGTCACACCATTAACATTCTTTTTCTTTTTCTTTAGAGAAAGATGAGAAGCAAAAAGAGAAAGAGTGCAAATAAATGAGTTTTTTTTTTGTGAAATCGAATGTTGATGACTTTTGTATATATAGTGAGAAGTGGAGTTTGGGTTATAAATTGAGATGGGATTGAGTAATTTTAGAGATAGTTTAAATTTAATATTAGTAGTGCACATCTTTTAAACTTTTATTACTGTGTCATTGGGTTTTTTAATTTAAAGAAGAAGATTGAATAATCAATTTATTTTTTTACTTCAATTAAAATTTATGTATGTGTATGTACTTGACACGTGCGTTAAACGTGTATGCCAATCTAGCTCTGATTAAGAAAAAAATAATGTAATATGCACTTTTATCAAAAAAAAAAATTATATTAATCTACTCTTGGGTTGCAATATTAAACTAGTGAAGGTGTTTATTTCAAATAAATATCAAAAAGAGAATCTGAACACCCTCTTTTAATAACACCATCTTAGGAGTCTAAAGAGTCGTATTAATCTTTTCGGCCTAAGTAAAAAAAGCTTTGACACATCAGCCTTATCGCAAATTTGCAACAAATCGTTGCCCTGGAACTGCCCTGTCCTACCCTGCCCCTCCTCATTTGCTAACATAATCAAAACTACAAATGAAAAATACTCAAGTAAGAACAACAATTGAATTTTACTTAGAAAGAACACAATTTTTTGCTGGTCTTTCTCCAGCTGCCACTCTCAGTGATGGAGAAATCTAGCAGCTGTCGAAAAGCAAAAAAGGTGGGTACGAAAAATACCAAACAATAAATAAAAACTTAGGAGAAAATAAGAAAGGACCTTGGATAATCGTGTGGTGGGAAAACAGGACAAGATGGACGGCAACGAAGGAATAGCAGGTGAATTGGAATGTTATGTTCAATATGGGAATTTTTGACCTTAGGCTCAAATGAAAGTGTCTTCTTTAGTTTGTGCCACACCATTAACATTCTTTTTCTTTTTCTTTTTTTCAGAGAAAGATGAGAAGCAAAGAGAGAGAGTGCAATCGAATGAGTTTTTTTGAGAAATCGAATATCGATGACTTTTGTATATATAGTGAGAAGTGAAGTTTGGGTAATAAATAGAGATGTGATTGAAGTAGTGCATGTCCTTTAAAATTTTATTAAGGTGTCATTGGGTTCAATAATTTAAAGAAGAGCATTTCAAAAAATCAATTACTTTTTATCTTTTGTTAAATTTTAAATATATATGTATATACTTGACACGTGCGTTGCACGTGTGTGCTAATCTAGCTCCGATTAGAAAAAAAAAAGTTATATTCACTTTTTTCTAAAAACAATTATAGTCATTATCTACTCGTGGCCTGCAATATTATACTATGGAAGATATTCATCATCTTCCATGCCCCTCCTCATTTGCTATCATAATCAAAACTACAAATGAAATATACTTAAGTAAAAACAAGAATTGAATTTCACTTAGAAAGAACACACAGTTTTTTGCTGGTCTTTCGCTAGCTGCCACTCCCAGTGATTGAGCAATCTAGCGGCTGTCGGAAAGTAAGAAGAGGAACATGTATGAAGAATATCCGGCATAAAAGGTGGGTACAAAAAATAGCAAACAAAAAATAAAATTTTAGGAGAAAATAAAAATCGGACCTTGGAGAAATGTGTGGTGGGGCTAGGAAATGGGACAAGAAGGCAACTAAGGAATTGCAGGTAAATTGAAATGTTATGTTCAATCTGGGAATTTTTAAAGTTAGGCTTAAATGAAATAGCCTTCTTCAGTTTGTGTCACGCCATTAACATTCTTTTTCTTCAGAGTAAGATGAGAAGCAAAGAGAGAAAGAGTGCAAATGAATAAGTTATTTTGTGAAATTGAATGTTGATGGGTTCTGTATATATAGTAAGAAGCGGAGTTTGGTTGATAAATAGAGATGGGATTGAGTAATTTTAGCGATAGTTTAACTTTAATATTAGTAGTGCACATCTTTTAAAATTTTATTAAGGTATTGTTGGGTTTAATAATTTAATGAAGAGGATTGAAAAATCAATTAATTTTTTCTTCAGTAAAAATTTAAGTATGTATATATACTAGACACGTGCGTTACACGTGTATGACAATCTAGCTCTGATTAAGAAAAAAAGTAAGTTATATGCAGTTTTATAAAAAAAAATTATATTCATCTTCTCTTGGCTTGCAATATTATACTAGGGAAGGTATTTATTTCAAATATATCTAAAAGAGAATCTAGACACCCTCTTTTAATAACACCCTCTTACGAGTCTAAAGAGTCGTATTAATCTTTCGGCTTTAGTAAGAAGAGTTTTGACACATCAGCCTCATCGCAAATTTGCAACAAAACGTTGTCCTGGAACTGCCCTATCCTACCCCACCCTTCCCTGCCCCTCCTCATTTGCAATCGTAATCAAAACTACAAATAAAAGATACTTAAGTGAGAACAAGAATTGAATTTCACTTAGAAAGAACACAATTTTTTGCTGGTCTTTCGCCAGCTGCCACTCCTAGTGATGGAGAAATCTAGCGGCTGTCGAAAAGTGAGATGAGGAACTAGTATGGAGGATATCCGGCAAAAAAGGTGGGTAAAGAAAATAGCGAACAAAAAATAAAAATTTAGGAGAAAATGAAAAATGGACCTTGGATAATCGTGTGGTGGGGCTGGGAAATGGGAAAAGAAGGACGGTGACTAAGGAATTGCACGTGAATTGGAATGTTATGTTCAATCTAGGAATTTTTAACCTTAGGCTTAAATGAAAGCGCCTTCTTCAGTTTGTGTCACACTATTAACATTCTTTTTCTTTTTCTTTTTCATGAGAAAAAGATGAGAAAAGCAAAAAGAGAAAGAGTGCAAATGAATGAGTTTTTTTTTGTGAAATCGAATGTTGATGACTTTTGTATATATAGTGAGAAGTGAAGTTTGGGTGATAAATAGAGATGGAATTGAGTAATTTTAGAGATAAGTTGGGTTTTGTTATTGTTGTTGCATGGAGGTGTTCCGAGCCCCGAGTGGTGTTCCGTTTTGGAACACAAGCTCGGGGGAGGGTTTATGACCTCTTAACGGAGTCAATTTAGGGATTTCGGAGCGGATTCCACATTTTCTTATTTTGACTCCTAAATTGGTCTTTTTTCGATTTTGATGTTTTTAGAGTCTAAACGACTGTCCTGACGTTGTGATTCTATTTTTGATAGCGTGGCAGCAGTCTGAGGTCGTTCAGAAGGGAAAAGCTTCGGCAGAGTGATTTGGAGCGCGCATGCTCGGCCTTTTGGTAGGTTACAACTTTCCTTGTTTTAGTTTGAGTTGGATTGTGTGAATGCATACTGATTTGTGTGAATCAGGGGTGGGGAACTAGTATTTCTTCTCTTCTTCTTATAAATCATGCTTTAGGGTTGATTTTCGGGCTGTTTTGGGGGTAGTATCACCCTATCGGAGAGGTTGTTTGGGGGTTGATACATGTGATCTATCTGGTTGGTTGTTTATTTATGTTGGAGCATGTTTCTGGCCTTAGTCTAGGTTAGGTTAGATTTGCCTTAGACCCAAGCACCTATTTGACTCTGGTATGTATCCGACACCGATTTGAATGGACTAGGTCCTTGTAGATCGGTATAGCAGATTTAAGTCTGATAGTACGAGCCTAGCTTTGGCTTTGTTTTGTCGTGATCTTATGGCTTCTCTCCCCTTTTCTGTGGTGTCGATGTGTTGTCGAAGGCATGGTGTTTTCCCGAGATTTTAGGTGTTTCGAGATCAATTCTGTGGTAGTGTGATTGTTGGTGGACGGCGATCCATATTGGTTTGGTATTTGAGATCCGCTATGGAATTGATATGCCTTGCGAACTCGCCTAACTAGGACAGGACCCCCAGAGTGTTAGCTGGCTCACTCGTCTGGCTGGGATAGGGTCCCTAGAGTGTTAGCCGACCGGGCAGTTGAGTATGAGTTATTGGGGTACTCTTCGGAAGGGACAAGCCGTGTGCACTCGTCTGGCTGGGACAGGGCCCCCGTAGTGTTAGCTGGCTCACCCGTCTAGCTGGGACGGGGGCCCCGGGGTGGTAGCTGGTTGGGCGATTGGATATTAGAGCCTTAGGAGGAGTTTTATGCCCCTTAACATTCTTGGTAAACGCACTCAAATGAGAATTCCATCAGCGCGGTTAGTTTCGAAATGCCGAGTTTGGTCTAGAAATGACCCTTCGTGTTCTTCTCGGGGCTTCCAATCTAATTCTGAGGCCCTCGGTGGAATTTGGATAAAATGGCGCTTTGGGTGTGGGACCAACTTTTTATCGAAACGACCTCGTATGGAAATTCTGACTACGCCATTGAGTCTAGAACGTCAAATTTGATGGGGTAGCATATCTCGTTTGCGTGTACGGGGTTCCGAACGAATCCCGAGAATCCCGTCGGAGTTTTTGGGAAAGCCAAGTTACAGCTGGTGCACAGCTGATGTTACAGACCTATTCCTTCTCCACGTTCGCGGGCCTTGCTCTGCGTTCGCGGAGGTGTCGGTCTTCCTTCTCTACATTCATGGAGGTTTGAGTGTTTCTTCTCCGCGTTCGCGGATAAGATTCCTCGTTCACGGAGGTTTGGGAGGTCTGGGGAATCATTCTCTCCACGTTCGCGGAGGTATGGATTCAACTTTAATATTAGCAGTGCACATCTTTTAAAATTTTGTTAAGGTGTCATTGGGTTTTTTAATTTAAAGAAGAGGATTGAATACTCAATTTATTTTTTGCTTCAGTAAAAGTTTAGGTATGTATTTTTACTTGACACGTGTGTTACACGTGTATGCCAATCTAGCTCTGATTAAGAAAAAAATTAAGTTATATGCACTTTTATTTAAAAAATTATATTCATCTACTTTTGGGTTGCAATATTAAACTACTGAAGGTATTTATTTCAAATAAATATCAAAAAGAGAATTTGGACACCCTCTTTTAATAACACCGTCTTACGAGTCTAAAGAGTCGTATTAATTTTTTTGCCATTAGTAAGAAGAGCTTTGACGAATCAGCCGTATCACAAATTTGCAACAAAACGTTGCCCTTGAACTGCCCTGTCCTACCTTGCCCTTCCCTACCCCTCCTCATTTGCTAACGTAATCAAAACTACAAATGAAAGATACTTAAATAAAAACAACAATTGAATTTCACTTAGAAAGAACACATTCTTTTGCTGGTCTTCCACCAGCTACCACTCCCAGTGATGGAACAATCTAGTGGCTGTCGGAAAGTAAGAAGAGGAACAAGTATGGAGAATATCCAGCAAAAAAGGTTAGTACGAAAAATAGTAAACAATAAATAAAAACTTAGGAGAAAATAAGAACCGGACCTTGGATAATCGTGTGGTGGGGCTGGGAAACAAGACAAGAAGGACGGCGACGAAGGAATAGCAGGTGAATTGGAATGTTATGTTCCATCTGGAAATTTTGAACCTTAGGCTTAAATGAAAGTGCCTTCTTCAGTTTGTGCCACACCATTAATATTCTTTTTCTTTTTTCTTTTCTTCAGAGAAAGATGAGAAGCAAAGAGAGAAAGAATGCAAATGAATGAGTTTTTTGTGAAATCGAATGTTGATGACTTTTGTATATATAATGAGAAGTGGAGTTTGGCTGACAAATAGAGATGTGATTGAGTAATTTTAGGGATAGTTTAACTTTAACATTAGTAGTGCACGTCATTTAAAATTTTATTAATGTATCATTGGGTTCAATAACTTAAAGAAGAGCATTTCAAAAAATCAATTACTTTTTATCATTTGAAAATTTTTAAATATATTTGTATATACTTGACACATGCGTTGCAAGAGTATGCTAATCTATCTCCGATTAGAAAAAAATTAAGTTATATTCACTTTTTCAAAAAAAAATTTTATAGTCATCATCTACTCGTGGCTTGCAATATTATACTACGAAAGATATTCAACATCTTCCCTTCCCCTCCTCATTTGCTATCATAATCAAAACTACAAATGAAATATACTTAAGTAAGAACAAGAATTGAATTTCAATTAGAAAGAACACAATTTTTTGCTGGAACATGTATGGAGAATATCCGGGAAAAATGGTGGGTACGAAAAATAGCAAACAAAAAATAAAAATTTAGAAGAAAATGAAAAATGGACCTCGGAGAATCGTGTGGTGAGGCTAGGGAATGGGACAAGAAGGAAAGTTCAATCTGGGAATCTTCAACGTTTGGCTTAAATGAAAGCACCTTCTTCAGTTTGTGTCACCCCATTAACATTCTTTTTCTTCATATAAAGACGAGAAGCAAAGAGAAAAAGAGTGCAAATGAATGAGTTATTTTGTGAAATTGAATGTTGATGACTTTTGTATATATAGTGAGAAGTGGAGTTTGATTGATAAATAGAGATAAGATTGAGTAATTTTAGAGATAGTTTAACTTTAATATTAGAAGTGCACATCTTTTAAAATTTTATTAAGGTATCGTTGGGTTTAATAATTTAAAGAAGAAGATTGAAAAATCAATTAACTTTTTTCTTCAGTAAAAATTTAAGTATGTATATATACTTGACACGTGCGTAACACGTGTATGCCATTCTAGCTCTAATTAAGAAAAAACATTAAGTTATATGCACTTTTATAAAATAAAAAAATACACTCATCTACTCTTTGGTTGCAATATTATACTAGGGAAGGTATTTATTTCAAATAAATATCCAAAAGAGAATCTGGACACCCTCTTTTAATAACACCCTCTTACGAATCTAAAGAGTCGTATTAATATTTTGGCTTTAATAAGAAGAGTTTTGACACATCAGCCTCATCGCAAATTTGAAAAGTAATGTTGCCCCGGAACTGCCCTGTCCTACCCCACCCTTCCCTGCCCCTCCTCATTTGCTATCTCAATCAAAACTACAAATGAAAGATACTTAAGTAAGATCAAGAATAGAATTTCATTTAGAAAGAACACAATTTTTTGCTGGTCTTTCGCCAGCTACCAATCCCAGTGATGGCGCATTCTAGCGGTTGTCGAAAAGTAAGAAGAGGAACAAGGATGGAGAATATCCGGAAAAAAGGTGGGTATAGAAAATGGCTAACAAAAAATAAAAAATTAGGAGAAAATGAAAAACGGACTTTGGATAATCGTGTGGTGGGGATGGGAAATGGGACAAGAAGGACGGTGACTAAGGAATTGCAGTTGAATTGGAATGTTATGTTCAATCTAGAAATTTTTAACCTCAGGTTTAAATGAAAGCGCCTTCTTCAGTTTGTGTCACACTATTAACATTCCTTTTCTTTTTCATGAGAAAAAGATGAGAGAAGCAAAAAGAGAAAGAGTGCAAATGAATGAGTTTTTTTTTGTGAAATCGAATGTTGATGACTTCTGTATATATATATAGTGAGAACTAGAGTTTGGGCGATAAATAGAGATGGGATTGAGTAATTTTAGAGATAGTTTAACTTTATTATTAGTAGTGCACATCTTTTAAAATTTTATTAAGGTGTCATTGGGGTTTTTAAATTTAAAGAAGAGGATTGAATAACCAATTTATTTTTTGCTTCAGTAAAAATTTATGTATGTATATGTACTTGACACGTGCGTTACACGTGTATGCCAATCTCGCTCTGATTAAGAAAAAAATTAAGCTATATGCACTTTTATCTAAAAAAAATTTATATTCATCTACTCTTGGGTTGCAATATTAAACTAGTGAAGGTATTTATTTCAAATAAATATCAAAAAGAGAATCTAGACACCCACTTTTAATAACACCATCTTACGAGTCTAAAGAGTCGTATTAATCTTTTCGGCTTTAGTAAGAAGAGCTTTGACACATCAGCCTTATCAAAATTTTGAAACAAAACGTTGCCCTGGAACTGCCCTGTCCTACCCTATCCTTCCCTGCCCCTCCTCATTTGCTAACATAATCAAAACTACAAATGAAGGATACTTAAGTAAAAATAACAGTTGAATTTCACTTAGAAAGAACACAATTTCTTGCTGGTCTTTCGCCAGCTACCAATCCTAGTGATGGAGCAATCTAGCGGCTGTCAAAAAGTAAGAAGAGGAACAAGTAAGGAGAATATCCAGCAAAAAAGGTGGGTACGAAAAATAGCAAACAATAAATAAAAACTTAGGAGAAAATAAGAAACAGACCTTTGATAATCGTGTGGTGGGGCTGGGAAACAGGACAATCAGGACGGCGACGAAGGAATATCATGTGAATTGGAATGTTATGTTCAATCTGGAAATTTTTTACATTAGGCTTAAATGAAAGCGATTCTTCAGTTTGTGCCACACCATTTACATTCTTTTTCTTTTTATTTCAGAGAAAGATGAGAAGCAAAGACAGAAAGAGTGCAAATGAATGAGTTTTTTGTGAAATTGAATGTTGATGACTTATGTATATATAGTGAGAAGTAGAGTTAGGGTGATAAATAAAGATGTGATTGAGTAATTTTACAGATAGTTTAACTTTAACATCAGTAGTGCACGTCTTTTAAAATTTTATTAAGTTGTCATTGGGTTCAATAATTTAAAGAAGAGCATTTTAAAAATTCAATTACTTTTTATTATTTGTAAAATTTTAAATATATATATATGTGTGTGTGTGTGTGTGTGTGTGTTTGTGTGTGTGTATGTATGTATATACATGACACGTGCGTTGCACGTGTATGCTAATCTAGCTCCGATTAGAAAAAAATTATGTTATATTTACTTTTTTAAAAAAAAATAATTATAGTAATCATCTACTCGTGGCTTGCAATATTATACTACGGTAGATATTCATCATCTTCCCTCCCCCTCCTCATTTTCTATCATAATCAAAACCACAAATGAAATATATTTAAGTAAGAACAAGAACTAAATTTCACTTAGAAAGAACACAATTTTTTGTTGGTCTTTCGCTAGCTGCCACTCCCAGTGATGGGGCAATCTAGAGGCTATCAGAAAGTAAAAAGAGGAACAGGTATGGAGATTATCCGGCAAAAAGGTGGGTACGAAAAATAGCAAACAAAAAATAAAAATTTAGGAGAAAATGAAAAACGAACCTTGGAGAATCGTGTGGTGGGGCTAGGAAATGGGACAAGAAGGAAACTAAGGAATACAATGTGAATTCGAATGTTATGTTCAATTTTGAAATTTTTAACGTAGGCTTAAATGAAAGCGCCTTCGTCAGTTTGTGTCACGCCATTAACATTATTTTTCTTCAGAGAAAGATGAGTAGCAAAGAGAGAAAGAGTGCAAATGAATGAGTTATTTTGTGAAATTGAATGTTGATGACTTCTATATATATAGTGAGAAGTGGAGTTTGGTTGATAAATAGAGATGGGATTGAGTAATTTTTGAGATAGTTTAATTTTAATATTAGTAATGCAGATCTTTTAAAATTTTATTAAGGTATAGTTGGGTTTAATAATTTAAAGAAGAGGATTGAAAAATCAATTAATTTTTTTCTTCAATAAAAAGTGAAGTGTATATATATATATATACTTGACACGTGCATTACATGTGTATGCCAATCTAGCTCTAATTAAGTAAAAAATTAAGTTATGTGCAGTTTTATCAAAAAAAAATATTATATTCATCTACTTTTGTGTTGCAATATTAAACTAGGGAAGTTATTTAGTTCAAATAAATATCCAAAAGAGAATCTGGGCACTCTCTTTTAATAACACCCTCTTACGAGTCAAAAGAGTTGTATTAATCTTTCGGCTTTAGTAAGAAGAGTTTTGATACTTCAGCCTCATCACAAATTTGAAACAAAGCGTTGCCCTGGAACTGCCCTTTCCTACCCCGCCCTTCCCTGCCCCTCCTCATTTGCTATCGTAATCACAATTGCAAATGAAAGATACTTAAGTAAGAACAAAAATTTAATTTCACTTAGAAAGAACAAAAGTTTTTGCGGATCTTTCGCCAGCTGCCACTCCTAGTGATGGACCAATCTAGCGGTTGTCGGAAAGTAAGAAGAGAAACAAGTATGGAGAATATCCGGCAAAAAAAGTGGGTATGGAAAATAGCAAACAAAAAATAAAAATTTAAGAGAATATTAAAAATGGAGCACTCTACCGCTGAGTTATATCCGTTCCCCGCCCCATCGAGAAATAGAATTGACTAATTCTAAGTCAAAAGGTCGAGAAACTCAACGCCACTATTCTTGAACAACTTGGAGCCGGGCCTTCTTTTCACACTATTACGGATATGAAAATAATGGTAAAAATCGTATTCAATTGTCAACTGCCCCTATCGAAAATAGGATTGACTACCTTGGATAATCGTGTGGTGGGGCTAGAAAATGGGACAAGAAGGACGGCGACGAAGGAATAACAAGTGAATTGGAATGTTATGTTTAATCTAGAAATTTTTAACCTTAGGCTTAAATGAATGAGTTTTTTTGGGAAATCGAATGTTGATTACTTTTGTATATATAGTGAGAAGTGGAGTTTGTGTGATAAATAGAGATGTGATTGAGTAGTTTTAGAGATAGTTTAACTTTAATATTAGTAGTGCACGTCTTTTAAAATTTTATGAAGGTGACATTGGGTTCAATAATTTAAAGAAGAGCTTTCAAAAAATCAATTAATTTTTTTCTTTTGTAAAAATTTAAGTATATATGTATATACATGACGCGTGCGTTGCGCGTGTATGCCAATCTAGCTTCGGTCAGAAAAAAAATTAAGTTAAATTCACTTTTATAAAAAAAATTATATTCATCATCTACTCTTCGGTTGCAATATTATACTAGGGAATATATTCATCATCTTCTCTGCCCCTCCTCATTTGTTATCATAATCAAAACTACGAATGATTGATAATTAAGTAAGAACAAGAATTGAATTTGCTTCGAAAGAACACAATTTTTTGTTGGTCTTTCACCAGTTGCCACTCCCACTGATGGAGCAATCTAGCGGCTGTCAGAAAGTAAGAAGAGGAACAAGTATGGAGAATATCCGGTAAAAAAAGTGGGTACGGGAAATAGCAGAAAAAAATAAAAATTAAGGAGAAAATGAAAAGTGGACCTTGGATGATCGTGTGGTGGGACTGGGGAATGGGACAAGAAGGAAGACAACTAAGGAATAGCAGGTGAATTGGAATGTTATGTTCAATCTGAAAATTTTTAACGTTAGGCTTAAATAAAAGCGCCTTCATCTGTTTGTGTCACACCATTAACATTTTTTTTCTTTTTCTTTTTCTTTTTCTTTTTCTTTAGAGAAAGATGAGAAGCAAAGAAAGAAAGAGTGCAAATGAATGAGTTTTTTTTTTCTAAAATCGAATGTTGATGGCTTTTGTATATATAGTGAGAAGTGGAGTTTGGGTGATAAATAGAGATAAGATTGAGTAATTTTAGAGATAGTTTAACTTTAATATTAGTAGTGCACATTTTTAAAATTTTATTAAGGCATCGTTGGGTTTAATAATTTAAAGAAAAGGATTGAAAAATCAATTAATATTAAGAAAAATATTAAGTTATATGCACTTTTATCAAAAAATATATATATTCATCTACTCTTGGGTTGAAATATTATACTAGGGAAGGTATTTATTTCAAATAAATATCAAGAAGAGAATCTGGACACCCTCTTTTAATAACACCCTCTTACGAGTCTAAAGAGTCGTATTAATCTTTTTGGCTTTAGTAAGAAGAGCTTTGATACATCCGCCTCATCCCAACTTTGCAACAAAATGTTGCCCTTGACGGCCCTGTCCTACCCCGCCCTTCCCTGCCCCTTCTCATTTGCTGTCGTAATCAATACTACAAATGAAAGATACTTAAGTAAGAACAAGAATTGAATTTCACTTAGAAAGAACACAATTTTTTGCTGGTCTTTCGCCAGCTACCACTCCCAGTGATGGAGCAATCCAACGACTGTCGAAAAGTAAGAAGAGGAACAAGTAAGGAAAATATCCAGCAAAAAAGGTGGGTATGAAAAATAGCAAATAAAAAATAAAAAGTTAGAAGAAAATAAGAAACGGACCTTGGATAATCGCGTGGTAGGGCTGGGAAACGGGACAAGAAGGACAGTTACGAAGGAATAGTAGGTGGATTGGAATGTTATGTTCAATCTGGGAATTTTTAACCTTTGACTTAAATGAAAGTGTCTTCTTTAGTTTGTGTTACACCATTAAAATTATTTTTCTTTTTCTTTTTTATCAGAGAAAGATGAGAAGCAAAGAGAGAGAGTGCAAATCATTGAGTTTTTTGTGAAACCGAATATTGATAACTTGAAGGGATAGAGAAGGGATAATACAGTGGGAAAAACAGAGACTGGAGTATTGGTAGTTCCAATACCAAACCCGGCAAGGTTACCCAGTGCATTCTCCGTCATCTCATTATCCTCAGGAGCTTCCTCTTCCATCTAATCCGCAAGAGCGACAACATCTGAAGAACCACTCTTTAATTTACTGATGGTGGAATGAAGTAACACCCCAAAAGAAATTTCTAAGATAAAATCCGAATCATACTTTGTATGCGTATAAGATCATACCGGATGATTCCTAATTGCTCATGTGTGTTAAGGTTCATTCTTAAGTGTAGGAAGTGTATTGGAAGTGATTTAGGGTCATTAGGGACCTCTAGCACTAAGCCAAGTTCAAAGCCTTCCCTACTCGCTAAGTTTTTCCATGAAATCATACAAGGGTCAACTTCAAATGATCATATCTTTAGAATATAAAGATTTAGGTGGCTCATGACCCACCAAATAAAAGTTCTATGAGTCTTCTTTTCAAATCCACCAAGTTTGCATTATTTCGAGTTCAGAGTAAAAAGTTATGACGTTTTACTTCAGACACTCCAACCTAAGAATTCTGTCCAGGTTCCATGAACTGGTTACTAGGGCCATGAAACTAATTAGGGGCCGTGAAAACTTCTTGAGGAATTTAATCAGAGGATCAAATTATGGCACCTGAGTTCCAGAGATCCAATCAACGAGTTGTGGATCATTGTACGGGCCGTAAAAGGGTCTGTAGACCCTTTATATCACTTGTATATCATGTATATAAGCTATATATCAAATTTCTAGATTTCATTAAAATACTATTTTGAATTTCTTTCCTCACTGTTTACCCCTTGGTTGACCCCGATAGCCTCAAAAAGCTCTCTTCAACCCTATAAGTCTTTTTAAATCAAGAACTCAATTCTAGGGTTCAAGACTTGATTTTTAAGCAAACGCATCAAGATTTCTTCCTTCCAATCAAGGATTTTCAAGAAACGAATCCAAGATTTTTAAGAAAGGATTTCTTGATCATTCTTCATCAAGTTAGGGTGCATTTAAAGTTCATAGTGAGGAACTAAGTTCTTCCTCATATCCTACATATATAGTTCCAACTAGTAAGATCAAAGCTAGGGTTTTTCACCTTTAAGCTTCAAGTTCAGTAATTCTACCATGGTTTTCCCTTTCAGGAATATGAGATTTTATCAATGTTCATATTCAGTTGCTCATGATTTATGCCAGTATCAAAGGTTAGCTTGGGGTCACTTGTGACTCTAAGCACCGTGTTAAGACTAGGGGTAGTCTCGGATCATGAAAAACGGCAGAAGCATAAAATGGCTGTCCAGGTATAGAATTCAAGCCAACATTTGAGACTTGACTTGATTCCCCACGAGGATTGACCTGAGTTGCAGATTTCAAACTGGCTGACTGTTAATTTGTGGAATTTGATTATTCCAAAGGTCCAGCTTGTAAGCTAGACTCACTAAAAGATACCACACTCTGCGAAGCTGAATCTTGTGGTGTATCTATCTTCCTACTTAGATTCACAAGTTGGTCTATCAGAATTTGTATCAGCCTTTCTATCAAGTATGACAACCGAAGCCATTAGATTCAAACTGTGTGATTCAATTCTAGCTAGATGGGCTGTATATAAAGTTGTCAAAGTTAAATTAGACATTTTAGTAATTTAACTTTTGACTTGAGGGCGTCTCATTCTTTATCGGCATTTGAGTATCTAAAAGTTTGTGTTTGTTCATGATTAAATCTGATACATCTACAATTTTTTCTGCAGGGGACCGTTAAGAGGAACTTTCACAAATTATTTTTCAATATTCTTTGTATAGTGAACGAATATCTTGACGCGACGGTTGATTGGTCTTAGATATATCACATATACATAATTTGATATACATATCAAATGCATGTATCAAGAAACTAATATATTATTAAAAGTGGGATGTTCCAACCTTTAAAACTGGCTTACTATTTTTCCCTTTCACTAAATTAAAATATAATTAAATATTATGATTTTAATTACATAATGACAGAATTTGAACTCCAAAAACAGCACTTTAATTCCTTTATTATTGCATTATAAATTCCCTTAGTTATTACTTTATATATCACTAGAGTATATGTTAGTAAATTCAAATAAGTTTTTGTTTAGTCCAATAAATCAGCAGTGTATACAATCCTAATTAAATATTTATTTAATGGTTGTAGTTAAATTATATACAAGATGAGTATAAGAAGTTTAGCAGCTCTATTTGTAAATTAATTACCTTCATAGAAATGTAATATACGTTCAATTGTGCGTTACTATTTACCTACTAGTTCTAGGAACGTGCATTGCACGTCTATCCCAAAATACTTTATATAAATTTTGTATTGCAAATGACATATTTTATCCCTTTCAAATCTATTGTTATTTACTAAAAAAAATTCATAATTTTTTTCGATAGATAGAAAGTATATATATCCTATTAAAAAGAATACACCATTAGTTATGGAAGGGAAAATGTTCAAATATGCCATCGAACTTTGACAAAAGGCTTACTTATGTCATCCATTAAAAGTTTGGCTCATCTATGTCTTTTTCATTTGAGAAAAGGCTCATCCATGCCATTATTTGTTAACTGAAATGGCATAAATGAACCAAATTTTTAATAGATGGCATTGATGAGTTTTTTCTCAAATTTCGATGGTATATTTGAACCTTTTTCCTTTTAAAAGATGATTTAATTAATGACGTGGCCGAATCACAACTATCCACGTGTAAAAAAGAGCTTTTGCAAAACGAAAACTATTTTTAGTTAACAAATAATGGCATGGATAAGCCTTCTCAAATGAAAATGGTATAGATGAGCCAAACATCTAACAAATGCATAAATGAGCCTTTTATCAAAGTTCGATGGCAATTGGCATATTTAAGCTTTTTCCCATTATAAAATTGACTAAAAGTGCATAAAGTAAAAATAACTAACTATTGTACAAATACATTATTTAAATGAGGAATCTAAAATACTACATGCTAGCTAATGTATAATGTGTGTAAACTTCGTAAACTTTTATTAGGAGTATTATTAATAGATTTTTATAATACTATCATTTTAACACCTTATGAAAATCCATTTTATCTAATAAAAATCATATTTTAATAGCATTAACATAGTGGAGTAATTGAAATCTTAACATTCACTTACACAGAAACGACACGGAAAGACATCATATCTAACTATTGTATAGCTAAGGCAATAAAATAGAAGACAATTGCATCCCTTCAAGTATTTGTCAAATAGATTATCCCAACATACAGAGAAATCAAATCTTTTAAGAGAGTTAAACAATGAAATCTTCAAAACAAAACAAAGATTTGGTTATTACATCTCCTAAATGAATGCTAATACAATAGTTATACAATCTTTATAATTAGTTATTACGATGCATACATGTGTATATTGACAATAGCTCCATATAAAGTGGAGTAACGGAAGCTTTGCAGCTTGTCGTCACCTTGATAGAAAATCACTTTGCCGTGATTTGAGCAATGATGGAATTTAGTCCGGTTGAATTTCTTAGTCTTTGAATCTACACCGCTTGAATATCTCCTTTCTACAAATTAAAATAACAACATCATAATTTCTGCAATAAACTTGAAAAAACATAAAAACAATCTTCTTGCAATATTTGTGTAATAAACAATTTTAAATGTTCATGAAATAACTATGATAATAGACACAACAAATTGAATCGGAACAAATTAAAAGGGCTATACCATTGTAATACTACTACT
>JAGDQO010000928.1:600000-782565 GCA_018342035.1 Solanum appendiculatum | reverse complement strand
CATTTCAGTAATTACATAGCCATCCGACTCATAGGACGTACCTTGGACCTTCCCTTTCCTAAGAATTCTATAAATGGGCATTTTATCAACCACAAGGTGGGCAATTGTTCATGTAAATGAAATCATGTATTTCAAGAATACTAAGTCCAACCAATTCCAAAATCCATATAAATCAGCCCACCAACAACATACATATATATATCAACCTTCATAATTTGATCATGGAAGCATTTAAACCATAAACATCACATAATAATTCCATTTCATGATAATATGCAAAATGGACCATAATAGGGTGTGTAGTAGTAATTCCATAATTCAAGAGTTCATAAACAATCATAAGGACCATAAACTTGAAGTAGAAATAGAGGATAAATGGTTGGACTTGTGGAAAGGAAGGTTTCCACAATCAAACCCACATACCTCAACTTTGAAGAATCCTTGATGAAGATTGGAATGGAGAATCGAAGCTTGAGATTGAGTCTTGAATCCGGAATTAGAGCTTGAGATGTTTGAATTTGGTTGAAGATCTTGGTGGAATTTTTGGAGAGGGCTTAGAGAGTGTTTTTGGAGTTAAGAAAAATGACTAAGTATGGGACATATCCCCTTTTTATAAAAAAACGTCTCCAACCCGCCTAAAAAAAATAGCTCACTGGAAATTGCAAATCTGCACAGACAGGTTTTACGAAAATGGTCATAACTCCCTCATCCTAACTCGGACTAAGGTGAAACCAAGTGCTTTGGAAAGCTAACTCGAAGAGCTTTAATTTAATAGTTTGCAGCCCTTCCAGTTCCTTGTGTGCTAAGAGATATGCCCCTTTAAAGTTGACCCTCCAAATCGAAATTTTTGCGATTTTCGAATTTTGATACGGTTGCTCAAAATTCGGGTTAGACCCATTTCCCACTCAATTTGACCCCACGAATAAGAATAAGAAGTCGAATTTCCGAAATCATGCACGGATTTTGAGATATATGGAAATTACAATTATAGGTGTTTCCGAAGCACATTTTCGGGCATTTTTGGGGTCGTTTCAATATCTCCCCCTTGGGAACATTCGTCCCGGAATGTTAAAGAAACGTACATGAGAGACACAAACATGGCAATTTCAGCCCACATAAGGATGCAACAATGCACTTACACCTTATTTCAAAACCTCAACATAGTTGTAAACCACAATGAACTTGTCAACTTAAACATGAATGTATGCAATGACATGGGGGCTGAACTTAAGACCTGAGATTTTATAAAGGGCTTAGATCAATACCATAGGCTCGAGTGGAGTGAAAAAGATAAGGATATCGCCTTTGCATGTCCGCTTCGGCCTCCCAAGTAGCACTTTCAACTTGTTGATTTCTCCAAAGGACTTAATGGAAGCCACATCTTTGTTTCTCAACCTCTTCACTTGTCTATCTAAAATCTGGACCGGAACCTCTTCATAGGTCAAATTATCTTCAACAACACCCACAACATCAAGAGACACCATGGCATTCGGATCACCCACACACTTCCTCAACATAGACACATGAAATACCGGATGAACCAAATCCATCTCGCTAGGCAATTTCAACTCATAAGCTACCTTGCCAATTCTCCTCATCACCTTATAAGGACCCACGTATCTTGGGCTCAACTTGCCCTTCTTACCAAAACGAACCACACCCTCATGGTGTCACCTTTCCATAAACCAATCACCAACTCGAATTCAAGACCCTTCTCTACTCACATCGGCACATGAACTTTTGGCGACTTTGGCCAATCTCAACCTTTATCTAATCATCCTAACCTTCTCAAGAGCCTCCATAACTAGGTCTGGTCCTAACAAGGCCACGCTCTACCAACCTCAAAACCACCCAAGCCGGGTGATCCTAACAAGCCATCCCTAGAGAGGCCTCCAAAAGGAGCCATACCGATGCTAAATGCTAGCATTGTTAATAGGCAATAACCAATCAAATGGTAATGATCATCCATCTACGCTTAGCCCAATACACAAGCCCTAAGCATCATCCTCAAGTGTTTGGATTAGGTCCTTTCGCTTGTCATCCGTTTGCGGGTGAAAGCGTAGTAAGCTTACTCTCGTACCTAGATCCCCTCTTGAACCGACTTCCAAAAGTTGAAGTATAATTGAGTACCACGGTCCGATATGATGGATAGAGGAATCCCATGCAACCTTACCAAGTCATGAATATATAACCTTGCATAATCTTCCGCCCATATGTTGTCTTTACCGGTAGAAAATGAGCCGATTTTGTCATCCTATCAACCACCACCCAAATAGAATCAAAACCTTTTCTAGTCTTGGGTAAACCAACTACAAAATCCATATTAATTTCTTCCCCCTTCCAAGTAGGAATCTCTATGTCTTGGGTTAGACCACCCGGCCTTTGATGTTCGGCCTTGACTTGTTGACAACTATGACAACCGGAGACGAATTTGGCAATGTCCTTCTTCATGCCTCTCCACCATACACTCCCTCAAGATCTCTATACATGTTTGGTGAGAACGGGGTGGATGGAGTAGGAAGAAAATTATGAGCCCTCCTCAAGAATTCTCTCCCTCAAACCATCAAACAAGGCATCACACAACCTAGCTTGGTACCTAAGGCAACCTATCTCCCCCTCTGGGAGAAAACTTCCACCTTGCCCTCTTTCACCAAGGCCTTCAATTCAAACAAGGAAGAATCAAGATCTTGTTTTGCTATCACCTCATCAACCAAGGAAGACCTAGCACCATCAACAACGACCACCCCACCATTACCAACCTCTTCCAACCTAACCCCCAACCTAGCCAACCGATGTACCTCCCTAGCCATTTCCCTATCACCAATCTCAACATGAGCTAGGCTACCCATAGACACCCTACTCAAAGCATCCGCCACCACATTAGCTTTACCGGGATGATAATGCACACTCATATCATAATCTTTAAGAAATTCTAGCCACCTTCTTTGTCTCAAGTTGAGATCTTTTTTGGGTGAAGACATATTGGAGGCTCTTATGATCGGTGAACACATCGACATGTACCCCATACAAATAATGGCGCCAAATCTTTAAAGCAAACACCACCGCGGCTAATTCAAGATCATGCGTAGGATAGTTCTTTTCATACACTTTGAGTTGTCTAGAAGCATAGGCTATCACCTTACCATTTTGCATTAGGACACAACCCAAGCCAACTCTAGAAGCATCAAAATACACAACAAATCCCTCAAGCCCATCCGGTAGTGACAATATAGGAGCGGACACAAGTTTATCTTTCAAGGTTTGAAAACTCCTTTCGCACTCGTCAGTCCACTCAAACTTAGCCTTCTTTTGTGTCAACTTAGTCATGGAGAAGCCAATAGAAGAAAAACCCATTTCACAAATCTCCGGTAGTAACCCGCTAAGCCCAAGAAGCTCCTAATATTCCGACGGGGTCACTGGGCCTAGGCCAATTTCTAATCCAACATCGGTCTTCTTAGGTCTACCTTAATACATCCCCCGACACCACATGACCTAGGAGGCAAAACCTCCCTCAACCAAAATTCACACTTTTCATACTTGGCATACAACTTCTCCTCTCTTAATCTTTGCACACAAACCCTCAAGTGGACCCATATTGTTCTTCCTCGCTATGCGAATAGATTTAAAATATCATCAATGAAGCCACAACAAAGGAATCAATGGTTAGGGTTTTAAAGACCCTATTCATTAGGTCCATGAAGGTAGCCGGTTGCATTGGTCAACCAAAGGCACATGACACAAATTCATAATTGTCCACCACTAGTCCGGAAGGCTGTCTTGGGAATGTCACCCTCCCTCACCTTCACTTGATGATACCCAGACCGAGGATCAATCTTAGAGAAGTGGCTAGCCCCTTGCAATTGGTCGAACAAGTCATCAATCCTAGGAAGAGGATATTTATTCTTGACGGTGACCCTATTGAGTTGCCGATAATCAATACACATCCTAAAGGACCCATCTTTCTTCTTCACAAAAAAAACCCGTGCACCCCATGGTGATTGGCTAGGCCTAATAAAACCCTTCTCCAACAAGTCCCTCAATTGTTCTTTCAACTCCTTTAACTCCGCCGGGGCCATACGGTAAGGGGGAATAGAAATGGGTTGAGTATCGGGGAGGAGGTCTATGCCAAAATCTAGTTCCCTTTCGGGAGGAACACCGGGAAGGTCATTAGGAAAGACATCAAGGAATTCATTTACGACCGGAACCGACTCTATAAGAAGGGTTTTGGACTCCACATCCCTAACCCTCACAAGGTGATAGAGACACCCCTTAGATATCAACTTACGGGCTTTAATGAAAGAGATGAATCTACCCTTGACTACCACATTTTTGGCTTTCCCACTCAAGAATGGGTTCACTTGGGAATTGGAACTTGACCCTACGGGTTCTACAATCAATAGAAGCATAGTATGCATGCAACCAATCCATCCCAAGAACAACATCAAAATCGACCATGTTCAACTCAACAAGATCACAAGGCAATATTTTATGCAAGATGCAAATAGGACAATTTCTATAGAACTTCCTAGCAACAATATATGCACCAATAGGAGTAGACACCTTATATGACTCACGCAACAAGTCGGGCTCGTCTTCCTCTTGTATTAGACATGATCTAGCATAGAAAAGAACAACCGTTAGGGAAGAACTTAATTCAACTCTACAGCACGACTTAGAACATGGAGAAGGGAAACATTTCCTAAAACGTCTCATAGCCTCCTACTCATAGTTGTGGTGCACAACACAACCATGAATCGGACTCTAATCAACGCGGTGTGTTGGACTCCGAGGATCATTCAACCTAGGGCTCTGATACCAAGTTGGTCACGACCCAAGCCTAGGGCCTAGATGTGACCGGCGAATGGGGAACCCGAAGGAACCCCAAACAAGCCTCATAGCGTATCATTACACATCCTTGGTCGCGGAAGCAATTAAATGACAATAAGCGATAAGCCTAATCAAGGGGGAAATCGGGACTACGGGAGCAAGAAAAAAAAGAAATGATACATAAATACCATAGATGAGTCAAGCTCAAGCATAATACACAACTTGTCCAACACCACCTCTAAACATGAGTACTTAGCGGGGGCCAAGACAAACTACCGGGCTCACCCTCATAGTCAAAACATAACTAAAAAGGAAAAGTTTTATACATAACAAAAGATCATGAGCAACGTCCCCGAAATGGAGGACTCACCAATACCACTATAGAAACTCGTACTAGCCACGCGGAGGAGGATGGTCAAGCGGTGCTCCGGTCCCTACATGGTGACATCATGTAGGCATAGAGTATGCGTTAGTACATTTGAATGTACTAAGTATATGGGATGCAATGCAATGCAATGCTACATTAGATGGACATCATAGGAAAAAATGCGTAATCATACCCAATAATAGCATATTAATGAAATGATATGTATAATGATGCTTACATAAAAATCATATTTAGTGGGACGTAGTACATGTGTGGCGAGTGACCATCAATATAGTATTTCCAAGGCCTACCACCCCCTTGGAGAGGCGAAAGAGGTACAAACCCCTCAATATGGTTACACGGGCCTACCACCCCCCGAGCTAGGGACCAAGGTACAAACCCCTCGATATGGTTATACGGGCCTACTACCCCCCGTACTAGGCAACCAAGGTACCAACCCCTCGATACGGTTATACGGGCTACTACCCCCCGTACTAGGCAACCAAGGTACAAACCCCTCGATACGGTTATACGGGCCTACTACCCCCCGTACTAGGCTTGGTCGACTCAGCAACACTTATATAGAGAAAATCATATACATGTGTCCATTTCATCATCATTTCAGTAATTACATAACCATCCGACTCATAGGACGTACCTTGGACCTTCCCTTTCCTAAGAATTCTATAAATGGGCATTTTATCAAACACAAGGTGGGCAATTTTTCATGTAAATGAAATCATGTATTTCAAGAATACTAAGTCCAACCAATTCCAAAATCCATATAAATCAGCCCACCAACAACATACATATATATATCAACCTTCATAATTTGATCATGGAAGCATGTAAACCATAAACATCACATAAAAATTCCATTTCATGATAATATGCAAAAAGGACCATAATAGGGTGTGTAGTAGTAATTCCGTAATTCAAGAGTTCATAATTGATCATGAGGACCCATAAACTTGAAGTAGAAATAGAGGATAAATGGTTGGACTTGTGGAAAGGAAGGTTTCCACAATCAAACCCACATACCTCAACTTTGGAGAATCCTTGATGAAGATTGGAATGGAGAATCGAAGCTTGAGATTGAGTCTTGAATCCGGAATTAGAGCTTGAGATGTTTGAATTTGGTTGAAGATCTTGGTGGAATTTTTGGAGAGGGCTTAGAGAGTGTTTTTGGAGTTTAGAAAATGACTAAGTATGGGACATATCCCCTTTTTATAAAAAAATGACTCCAACCCGCCTAGAAAATTCGCTCACTGGAAATTGAAAAATCTGCACAGACAGGTTTTACGAAAATGGTCATAACTCCCTCATCCTAACGCGGAATAAGGTGAAACCAAGTGCGTTGGAAAGCTAACTCAAAGAGCTTTAATTTGATAGGTTGCAGCCCTTCCAGTTCCTTGTGTGCTAAGAGATATGCCCTTTAAAGTTGACCCTCAAAATCGCAATTTTTGCGATTTTCGAATTTTGATACGGTTGCTCTAAAATTCGGGTTAGACCCATTTCCCACTCAATTTGACCCCACGAATAAGAATATGAAGTCGAATTTCCGAAATCATGCACGGATTTTGAGATATATGGAAATTACAATTATAGGTGTTTCCGAAGCACATTTTTCGGGCATTTCGTTTCAACAAACCATCTTCATCATCACTAGCGAACATAAATGTTCATGATTTACTTTCTTAAATTTATATTCTTCGAATATATAATTACTTTTTCATTTAAATGGTATATTATTGTGTGTACAAATAAATTATGCATATTCATATGTTGAAAAACGTATAGTTTTAATCATTTAGCGTTAAGATTTACAGATAATATCTTAATTATTCAGATGTGCATTATTTTGAAATTCTAATCTTAATGAGAATAAATGAGGTCTTATTTTCTCCGGACCTTTATACTTATTGTACTTGTTTTTTTGCACACCTAATATCAATTTAATACTATTTTTATTACATTAATCTATCTTCACATTATTAAAGTAATAATAAAGGTAGAACACATAATTTAGTCAATTAACAATTTTTTAATAGGTATGCAGTTACATAAAAAGATTACCATGTTTAACTTGAAAATTATGGGATACTACAAAAAAAAATGATATACTATTACACTCTGTTTGGATTATTGTTACCCATTATATTGTATTGTTACCACACATACAATGTTTGTTTTGATTGTTACTTAAAATATATTGTACTGTATTATTAAATTTCGTTGCTACGTAACAATGGAAACCTCTATTTTATGGATCAACCGATTTGATGTGTTCCCATTGTTACTTAATTTCTTTTTCCAATTATATCTTTACTTAATATTTCATAATACTATTTTACTCTTTACTCTATATTATTTAATTCTAGTCAAACCTCCTACCCAGCAACTACTACGCTGCTTTGTTCCTTCTAGGTTTGGTTTGTTTCCTTCCTCTTTCTTCTTCTTTTTTTAAGCATACAAAGCAGTTCTTTTCATCATTTTTCAAATTTTCTTAATTATTGCGGTACGTAATAATTTTTAGAATTGAATATATAAAATTTGAATTTTATTAACTTTTAATTAAATCAATCTAGATACAAACGTGATAATAATGTTTGATAATATAATTATAATTGATGATATAATTTTATGTTATTTTCATTGACATAAAAAAATGTATGATAGTACTATTGTTCTTTAATTAGTAATTATTGATAAATTTAGTATTTAGAATAATTAAGGATATTTTAGTAAATTTATAAATTACAATACAGTACGATACAGTCAAACCAAATAATAAAAATGTTATTAAACAGTAACAAACAATACAGTCTAGCCAAACATTGTATCTACCATACAGTACAATACAATATAGTACAAATGGATAACAATGATCCAAACAGAGTGTAATGATGCAAATCATATGATTATAATATTAATAAAAATTTTATTAGATAAGTCAACATGCAGTTAATTTTTTGGCTATAAATTATTCTTTTTGTTCATTTTTCTTTGTCTACTTTGAACTTACACGCTCCTTCAAAAGTAATGACTAATATAAATCCTTTTTTTTTATTATCAAATTTCATATTAATTGATGTGTATAGTCTTAGGTCTTGGAAAATGGATTGGTGAATAAGTAATTAACGTTGAAAGTAAAACATGAAAAAAAAATGTATAATTTTATCGATTGACGTGAGATATACGTGCAAAACACGTATGATAATTGACTCTGAGATTTGATTTTGTAGTCTATGCAAATGTTATATTAGTTATTATGACATTTTTCGCATAATATCGATAAAAAAAAATAACATAGAAGATCTGCTTATTGTAAAGCATGAGAGATATATGAATGACAATAAGGAGATGTGAGAGGTCAAATATAATGAATATGAGGAAAAATAGATGTAGACCAAAGAAGTATTTGAGAGAGGTAATTAGATAGGACATGATGTAACTTCAAGTTACCCAGAATATTGTTGGGTTTTAAAATGTGTGGATGGAAAATGAAGAGTTGTGACTTTATTGACAAGTTGCGACTTTTATGAAGAGTTGTGACTTTTATGAAAAGTTGTGACTTTTATGAAAAGTTGTGACTTTTATGAAAGGTTGTGACCTTTCCGAAGAGTTGTAGTTTTTCAAAGGGCTGTGACTATTCCATGTGAAATTTGATTGTGTCTAACTGTTGTAGACTAAAAACTTTTGTAGTTTCTACTCTAGATAAATTAGACTGTGCAATTGGTTTGAAAACTTACCTAATAAGTTAGTGTTGTACTTTTGATTTTCTACTCCGATTGAATTTGAAACTTATTTGAAGTGATAAAAACTTCATCCACATTCAAAGTTCATTCTGTTGACGATTTGAAAAATATAAACCTTCATTGTTAAATATAAATAAATTGTACAAAAGTTTTGTCTTTATTGTTAGTATTCTAAATACTAAGTTGTATGCCTAATTGTTATAGCAAAAAAGATCAGTGACTTAAAGTTTGTGATTTTGTGCCTGCAACAGGTGCCTCTATGAAATGAATTTTGATATTGTGTAAAGATTGTCAAAGGGATTTGAAACACTATAATTCTTTTGTAGAATAATATTTCCAAAAGAGGTTTCATGCTGCCAATGACATTTTGATAGTATGGGGAAAAATATTTTTGAGATCATATTTAAAATGTGGGGGTTCTTTGCTTATGATAAAAAATAAAATTAGACTTAGTGTTTGATTTAAATTTGGAGCACAAGATATGAGATTCAATGACATTTGTGTATTATGTTTGACCCACAAAATTCTTAGAGTATATTTGAATTGTGGTCGTTGAGTTTCTCTTTTACTAGTATATGGTATGACTACTATGAAATTACCAAATTATATATATGCTTGTTCAAAATAGTAGTGTTCTTTTATGAAAGAGTGTCACTTAAAATGTTGTGATTTTTCCATGAAAAGATTTGTCTATTAAAATACAACTATTTGTATAGACATAAATATTTGTGAAAAGGTATATGTCATGGTTGTGTTGTAAAAGAAGCATTTGGTTCATATGCTCTTGTTGGACCCGATGAGACTATGTTCATGGGTAAAATCTATAACGACCAAATTGAATGTTATGGAAAGGTACTTTTGAAAAGGACATTTGGTAAGGTGCTGACTCTAAACAATGTACAAAATATTTGTGAAAAAAAGTTACATCACGGAGGGTCTTTTCAAACTCAATATTTCTGGTTGATCTTACTTGCTTGAGTCAAACTATTTGTGACATGATCACTTGGGACATGTCAATTACAAAACCTTGTAAAGGAAAACTGATCAACTTAGAAATTTTGTCTAACTTTGAGTGCAATAAATAAAAATGTCAAATTTGTGTTGAATCTAAGTATGCTAAGCATTCTTATAAATCTGTTGAAAGGAATTCTAATCCCTTAGAGTTGATTTACACTGACATTTGTGATATGAAGTCAACACCATTTCGTGGTGGGAAAAAGTATCTCATAACTTTTATTGACAATTGCATTAGATATGGTTATGTCTATTTGTTGAATGGTAAGGATGAATCAATAGAAACGTCTAGGCAATATAAACTTGAAGTTGAAAATCAGTTGGGAAAAAGATAAGAAGTGATAGGGATGGAGAATATAAATCTCTTTTGCAAAAATATGTTTGGAAAGTGAAATTATCCATCAAACTACTGCCCTATTCACCTCAATCTATTGGAATTGCAGAATGAAAAGAAAAACCAAACTTTGAAGGAAATGATGGATGCATTACTTATAAGTTCAGGTTTACCACAAAACTTGTGTGGAGAAGCTATCCTTACAGCAAAAAGGAACAACAAAAGTTTTGTCTGTTCAGAAAGAAAGCAACAAAAAGTTTTGATTGTTCAGGACACAATCTATTCCATATGAGAAATGGAAAGGAAGGAAATCCAACTTGAAATATTTCAAAGTGTGGGGGTGTCTAGCATAAGTCCAAGTTCCTATCCCTAAAAGGATCATATTAGGACCTAAGAGAGTGGATTGTAAAATTAGACTTGAGTAGTCTAGTGAAGGGTCTCAAAGACCTTGGAAAGAACCAAAGGAGAATGTATTTAATAAAGAGAGTCAGAGGCGTAGTAAATGTCAAAGAAGATCTACTTCATTCGGATATGATTTTGTAACATTTCCTATGTCTTCTGTGGAATCATCCTTTTGGAAAGATGGTGTCAATAATGAGATTGATTCAATCTTGAGCAATCATATTGGAAGTTGATTGATCTTCCTTCGTGAAATAAACCTTTGGGTTCAGAGTGAATCTTTAGAAGGAAAATGAAAGTCGATGGGACTATTGACAAATATAAGGTTAGACTTGTAGTCAAAGTATACAGACAAAATGAAGGTCTCGATTACTTTGATACATACTCTCCAGTAACAAGGATAACATCTATTAGGGTGTTAATAGCACTAGCGGTCGTGCATGATCTTGAAATCCATCAAATGGATGTTAAGACAACCTTCTTAAATGGAGAGTTGGAGGAGGAAATTTACATGGAACAACTCGAGGGTTTTGCAGTTCCTTGTAAAGGAAAGAAAGTGTGCGAACTTGTTAAGTCACTTTATGGACTAAAACAAGCACCAAAACAATGACATATGAAGTTTAACAAAATTATGTTGGCAAATGGATTTAAGAATGATGGAAGTGATAAATGTGTTTACATTAAAGACACTCCAAATCACAAGGTCATTGTTTGCTTGTATGATGATGACGTGTTTATCATCAGTACAGATACTTATGACATAAATGCTACTAAACATATGCTAGAAAGAAACTTTGATATGAAAGTTCTTGGGGTTGGTAATGTGATCTTAGATATAAAAATCCTTAGAACTCCGCAATGTTTAGCATTATCAAAGTTTCATTACATTGAAAAGGTACTTGAGAAGTTCAAATATTTGAATTTCAATATTGTCAAGACATCAGTAAATGTGAGCTTTGTACTTCAAAAGAATGAAAGTGAAAGTGACTCACAATTGGATTATGATAGAGTATTGGGATGTATAATGTATATCAGAAGGTGTACATGATCAGATATAGCATGTGCTATTAGTAAACTGAGTCAGTTCACGAGCAATCCCAATCAAACTCATTGGATGGAAATGAGAAGAGTTTTGAGGTTTTTGAAACATACTTAAAACTATGCCTTGCATTATAACAAATATCCAGCAGTATTGAAAGGATATAGTGATGCAAATTGGATCACCGGGTCAAATGAAGTAAAATCCACGAGTGGATATGTATTTACGCTTGGTGGAGGAGCAGTCTCTTGAAAATCTTCCAAGCAGACATGTATCGCTCGCTCTTCAATGATCTTTGAGCTTGTCGCTCTAAATAAAGCCGGTGAATCAGTTGAATGGCTCTGGAATTTCTTGAAAGAAATACTTTTTTGGCTTAAACTTTTGGCATCAGTATGCATACACTTTGATAGTCAAGATGCAATAGGTAGGGCATGGAGCATGATGTATAACGGAAAATCTCGTCATATACGACGGAGACATAATACCGTTAGAAAACTGCTCTCTAGTGGAATTATTACAATTGACTATGTAAAGTCAAGAGATAATGTGTGAGCTCTACTAACAAAATGCCTAGTTGGAGAGACAGTTGAAAGATCATCTAAGGGAATGGATTTACGGCTTAGGACAAGTCATCATGGCGGTAACTCTACCTAGTAGACTGGAGATCCCAAGAGCTAGGTTCAAGGAGAAAACAAAGTTGTGACTGACGGTTCAGCATTGTAAACTAACTCAATCCATTCTCATGATGAAGACAATGCTCAGGAACAAGGATAAAACATTAAGGCTTGTTCACGAGTTAATAAAGCTTAAAGTTTTTAATGATTTGCTAAGTTTGGCAGATTTGACCAAATAGTGTATCTACGCGATAACACATGTTAGAAATCACCTATATAAGTGTGAAGTGGAAGCCGCTTCAAAGAGAATCATTGTCAAAAGCCTATTCTCTATACACTCATGAAACCAGGAGGTGTTCATGGTTGAAACGAACACAACCGTAAGAACCATAAACGGTAAAGGGTTGATTGTGTGACATATGGTTGTCTAGGTATACACCAAAGCTCCACGGTTTCAAGGATATCGCATCTACCGATTGACCGAGTATATCCGACATATGTTCACTACGGAAAGTTCAAAGGGAAACCTAATTATCCAGATGCAATCAATTCTTGCTTGTAAAGTATACACACTTGTCTGTTTCTTTGTCTTAGAGTCATTCCCCATTCATGCGAGGGATTGTTGGGTTTTAAAAGGTGTGAATGGAAAATGAAGAGTTGTGACTTTAATGAAAAGTTGCGACTTTTATGAAGAGTTGTGACTTTTATGAAAAGTTGTGACTTTTATGAAAAGTTGTGACCTTTCCAAAGAGTTGTAGCTTTTCAAAGGGTTGTGACCTTTCCAATAAGGCACAATAAACATATGTTCACACTACCCTTGGTTGTCTATAAATAGAGGATTTCCTCTCATTTTTCAACAATGAAATAGTGAATTTCTAGACTTCTTCTTCTACTACTAAATCTAGTATTCTAAGTGTACTTTACTGCCGTTGAGTGGTTCGCTGACACCGTGGTTATGGGTACCAATTAGGGGTGGGCATTTGGTTCTTCGGTTCGGTTTTCTTAAATTTTGATTCGGTGTTTCGGTGTTCGATTTTGAAAAAGTGTGCACCAAATACCAAACCAAAATATTTCGGTTCGGTTCGGTTTTTTAAACTTCGGTTCGGTTTAATTCGGTGTTTTTAAAACGGTTTTTCGGTGCAAGCAAATAAAAAATAAAATGAAAATTAAATTATCAAAACGTTTAACCAAAGATAAAAGTTGAAAACTCGAAATAATCAATTAACATATTAATAGTTAAAGTTTCCAACAAAGAACTAAAGAAGTTTTTTTTTTCTCTTTCCAATTTTTTGTTTCAACAAACACTCTTTGTAATAGTAGCCAACAATTTAAACCAAGAATTCAACACTTGAAACTTAAAAGTTAAAACAATACAAAGTTAAAAATGCCTTAATATTCAACTTCATTCAAATAAAAAACAATAGGAGTCACAACTCACAAACACAAGTTACCAACTATATAATTAATAAATTTAAAATATTATTTTAAATTTAGTTAATAAAATTTTGGTTTTTCGGTGCACCGAATTTTTCTTACCCTTACACCGAATACCGAACCGAAAAACCGACACCAAAAAACCAAATTAGTTTGGTTCGATTCGGTTTTTCGGTTTTCGGTATTTATGCCCACCCCTAGTACCAATACACCGGTGAGTAAGATCGTTCTACTCTGGGAGGATATATTCCATTAACCTCGAGTATTTGAGGGGAATAATTTCCTTAAGGGGACACTGTGCATTCAGTGGGCTCGATTTTCTTCTTTGAAAAAAATATTTTGTATATTGGTTCTAATCTGTTTCTAGTTATATTTTCTCTACTCGTTTTAATTTTCTAGTTTTGAAAATACTCTTTAAATTTTGTTGTTTCTTACCAAGTTCTTTAAAGTTTTTGTTCTAAGTATCTTAGGAATACATGATGAACAACAAATATGACATTAGATAAGCGGGTGTGGAGCTCCTAGATTAGATTAGAAGATTAGTAGATAGTTGAGCTTTGACTAATTTTTTTGTAGGTTTAGGCTTAGTGGGGTCTAGAAGCACCATGTATGTCATAGTATTAACCTTATACATGAATTTTCTCATTTTTTTAGCGTCCAATTGCTATTTTTTAATAACATATTCTTTTCTTATAAATAGTACTCCCTCCGTCCCATTTTATGTGGCACTATTTCATTTTTAGTCCGTCCCAAAAAGAATGTCACCTTACTATAATTAGAAACAATTTAACTTTAAAATACCCCTTTTACCCTAAATGAAATGATTTTCAACCACACAAATATCTAAGGATTGTTTTAGACCACAAATTTCAAAAGTCTTTCTTTTTTCTGAAACACCGTGCCAAGTTAAATGGTGCTACATAAAATGGGACGGAGAGAGTACTAATTAATTGACATGCCATCACGTGTAATAACACATGTATACTAAAATTAAAAAAACACATATTTTTCATTTAAATAAATATATTATTGCATCTTTTATAATCTATTCTTTATTATTTTTATGTGTAATTTTTTATATCATCGTGACAAATACATGTTTCGCACATACTCTAAACTAGTATATTAATATATATTGTTGTTGCTATGTTATTTCACTGTGTATTTGAACATCAAAATATATGTTTGAATATAATTTTTTAAACAATTTGAAAAACATCAAAATTTGTTTTCACTCCAAACTATTCACAAAAATCAAAACAACTAAAATTTGTATACATAGTCAAATTCAAATCCAATTTTCAAATATCATTTTTCATATCCAAAACAAAAATCACTTTTCTTTTTAACTATCGATCGATACACACTTCTTTTAATTTATTTAATGATTTTACTATTTATATTTCAACCAAATTTAGATCCTCCCCATATTCTCTATTTTCTACTTCAAAATTTACAAAAGATTTCTGAAAGTTAACAAACTTCACTAGTTTACAGCAATCGCAATGGATTCTTCCGTCGTGGAGGGCGGCGCGTCGCTCCGTTCGCCGGGTACCGACGCTACAAATCGCCGTGTTTCTTATTTCTTCGACTCTTCCATCGGCAAATATTATTACGGCCAGGGTCATCTAATGAAGCCTCACCGTATTCGTGTTGCCCACAATCTTATTTTGAACTATAACCTTCACCGTAAAATGGAGGTAATTAAACCGTTTCCGGCGAGTAAGGAGGAAATTGGGCGGTTCCACTCGTCGGACTATGTCGAGTTTCTCTCTTCAGTTTCTCCGGAGATTCTTAATGATAAGTACTATTCCTACCAGCGTAGACGGTTCAATGTCGGTTCGGACTCGGACAGCTTTGACTGCCCTCTTTTTTATGGGCTTTTTGATTTTTGTCAAACTTCAGCTGGTGGTTCCATTGGCGCCGCCGCTAAGCTTAATCGGAAAGAAGCTGATATAGCTATCAATTGGGCTGGTGGGTTGCATCATGCAAAGAAAAGTGAAGCTTCTGGATTTTTCTATGTCAATGATATTGTTCTTGGAATTCTAGAACTTCTCAAGGTCCACAAGGTAAATACTAAATACTCTGTTTTTTTAAATCATGTTAGCTCTGTTTTTCTCTGTTTCGCTTAAGCTGTTTGTGTGTTATTGAGAATTGTTGCTTACTTGATCGAAGGCTAGGCACTATTGTAGACACAAATTTAGGGCAGTTTGTTCTTAGGTGGGGCTTTTATTTGTTCATATTGTTGTTGAGTCTGACTTGGATTGGCGTTATGTATATTAAAAAATGAAATTTTGAATGTTCTTCTATCATTTGAGTTTGTAAGCAATATGTTAATAATGGTCTTGAGGATGTAGAAAAGGATTATAGACCGGAAGACATTGTCGATTTCAGTATAATTTAACGGATTATCTTGTATGGTTGTCTGTAAAGAAGTATTACTATATTTTTTTATGATATTTTGTTGATTAGGTCATACTTAATTGGATGGACCTAGTAATTTGGAGTCCAAAATACTTATCCGATTTTTTAGAATTGGAACTTAGTTGATCACTCTTCAATCACTGATATGATTTCAATAATTGTTGTCAATTGTCTTTAAGTGTCCATTGTAGGCCATAGCTGGGTAACAACTTCTGCTTTGGTGTTTTCCTGCGCCAGGAGAACTGCTTGTTATGAACTATTGTTCCTTTAACATGCTCACTGTTGTTGTGCAGCGTGTATTGTATGTAGACATTGATGTTCATCATGGGGATGGAGTTGAGGAGGCGTTTTACACCACAGATCGAGTTATGACAGTGTCTTTTCATAAGTTTGGGGACTTCTTTCCTGGTACAGGACATATCAAAGACATGGGTGCCAGTACCGGGAAATACTATGCCTTAAATGCACCATTGAATGATGGGATTGATGATGAAAGTTTCCGTAGTCTATTCCGTCCTGTAATCCAAAAAGTGATGGAGGTTTATCAACCTGAAGTTGTTGTTCTTCAGTGTGGAGCTGATTCACTAGCTGGAGACGGGTTGGGTTTCTTTAACTTGTCTGTCAAAGGCCATGCAGATTGTCTTCGATTTCTCAGGTTTTTCAATGTCCCTTTAATGATGTTGGGTGGCGGAGGTTATACAGTTAAAAATGTTGCTCGGTGCTGGTGCTATGAGGTGAATCTCTTTAAGTGCTATTTCTCCGTTTTGTTGCTTTTTCCTGTCTATGGATTTTCACCTATTACCTTTTACTTGTCTTATAAGTTGTTGTGCTAAGGTTGAACTTCTTCAATGCTTACAGACAGCAGTTGCAGTTGGAGTAGAGCCTGATAATGATTTGCCTTACAATGAGTTTTACGAGTATTTTGCCCCTGATTATATTCTTTATCATGAATCATTACCCATGAAGAATAAGAATTCGCCCTCGGAACTGGAGCAGATCAGGTAATCTGAACATCATTCTTTTAGGGCTTGCTTTTAGTGAACTATCAGAAAATACTATTTAATAATGTTCGAATCTGTATAATGTAAATGCTTTTTCATTGTTCAATCTTTGTGAAGCATTAGCGAGTGTGAGATCATGAAAAAACCTTTGTGAATCAGCAATCAGTGTTCCTACTATCGCGTTGGTATAGTTACATTAGGTGTCATGTTTGTCGAGAGTCTTTTAATTTGTGTAGAGATTTGTATGTCCATATGTAGGAATAACTGTAGAAATAATTGCAAAATTTGAGATGATGTTATTTAACATGAATAATCGGTGGGTACAGGAACACTTTGTTGGAGTAACTCTCGCGTTTACCCCATGTACCTAGTGTTCCATTTCAACTGACACCTTCCATAACAGAAGTTCCAGAAAAGGTCAGCACTAGTTATCTTCAAGATCATTTGATTTTCTATGTATATTATCCAACCTGATCCTCATTTACCAATTTATGTATCCAGAGAGAGGAAAACGTAGATCAAAGGCCTAAACCAGGGATACAGATGAGCCAGGATTACGATACTGATGACGAGGAGAAGTCAAATAACGGAAAGTTCAGTAATTACTACAATTACTTCAACAGCGAGAACCGACATTAGGTGGCTTGTGATGCAGGTTACTTTCATTACAAAGTCAAAGATGAGGACATGGTTTGATGGAGGCCTCTGAGACTAAGCTCTTGTACATGTCAACATGTGTGTATTAGCAAATACTCTGTTTAGTTAGAGGATGAGAAATGATAGAAACTCATATAGTAAGATGTTGTAATCTGTAATGGCTTATAATAGAGTTTAACTTTGTCTATTTTGTGAATAGAGATTTGCGCATAACTTATGAGCATACTTCAAGTTATCCCAGAAAATGAGCCAACATAGTCCTTTACATCATATCTTGTGTGTTATTTTCAAATTTCTTATGTTTTTAAATTAAAATTTCTGGTTAAAAAAAAATGCAATTAAAAATAAAGTTATAAAGGGTTACCATACCAATTGAGATCTTCAACTCTAACTTCAAATTTTTTAAATAAAGTGAAAAAATATTTGTAATAATATGTTGTAGTTGTATATGAAATCTAATCTATGACATTACTTGATTATCTATTTTGAGATATTACTCTTTTAGAGAAAATTTGATTATAGAAAATCATACTATCCAACGATAAAGGCAAGATTTCTATATTATTGATAGATACCCGAGAGATTGAATTTCTATATTATTGATAGATACTCGAGAGATTGAATATTCTTGGGAGAGAGAGAAAGGAGACAGTACTCCTAGAAAACGTGGAACCAACCTTTTCATCTCACTTCTTCCTTGAGATTGGATCCTATAGAGTTCAATTTTCATTCTCAATTCAGGTACAATATGAGATCGAAACTTCCTTTATAATTTCCTGAACTGTTTGAGATAAATTAGTCAAGTAAATGATTTTTACTAATTCTTAGAAATTGGGATATAACGTATAAATGAAAAAAAAATATTTTACATTCAAAACTCTAATATTTTTTTAAAGAAGTCAAACACAACACCATTTTGGGCCTCTCTATTTTGATCTCTTTCATGGGAAGTTGTTTGAAATTTGCTGATGTTCTTCCCCTCCCCTTCCTTCTTTCTCAACTCTCAAAGCTGAAGCTTCCCATCTCAAGAACCAAAGAACTTCACGCTTTCATAATCAAGAATCATCTCTCACACGACCCATTTTACGCTACAAGAATTCTTAGATTCTATGATCTAAACAACGACATCATCTCAGCACACAACCTGTTTGATAAAACTCCTCACCGAAGCATTTACCTTTGGAACTCCTTAATTCGAGCTTATGCTAGAGCCCACAAATTTAGAAATGCATTTTCGCTGTTTAAGGACATGCTTCATTCTGAAATAAAGCCAGATAACTTCACTTATGCATGCCTTGTTCGAGCCAGCTCTGAGAATTTTGATTTGCACAGCTTGCGAGTTTTACATGGAGGGGTTGTTCTCTCCGGGTTGCAGTTGGACTTTATCTGTAGTAGTCAACTGGTAAGTGCTTATTCAAGATTAGGCTGTATAGCTGATGCAAACAAGGTGTTTTCTGGGATAGCGGGGCCGGATTTGGTCCTATGGAATTCGATGATATCAGGTTATGGGGGTCTTGGGGAGTTGGAGAAGGGGATAGAGTTGTTTAGTAAAATGCAGATAATGGGGGTGAGGCCTGATGAGTACTCAATGGTAGGCCTGATTATGACTATAGATGATTTTAGTATGCTGAAAATAGGTGAAGCAATCCATGGATTTTGTTTAAAACTTGGTGTAGAGTCAAATGATCATGTAAGCAGTCTTCTTGTTAGTATGTATTCTAGGTGTAAGTGTATGGATTCAGCATTTGGTGTCTTTGGTAGACTTCTAGAACCTGATTTAGTTACATGGTCTGCTTTAATAAGCGGTGTTTCTCTATGTGGGGATAGTGTCAAGGCCTTGGATTTGTTCAGAGAAATGAATATGAAAGGTGGGAAGGCAGATGCATCGCTGATTGCTACTGTACTGACTGCTTGTTCTCAGTTGGCAAATGTGCAACCAGGCATTGAGATACATGGTTATGCTTTTCGACATGGATATCACTCGGAAGTTATGGTCTCCTCTGCTCTACTTGACATGCACTCTAAATGTGGGTTCTTGGAATTGGGATATCAAGTTTATGAGACTATGGTTTTTAAGACTATTGTTTCATACAATTCAATTATTTCAAGTCTTGGTTTATATGGACTTGCATCTCAGGCCTTTGAGATATTTGAGAAGGCACTGGAGGAAGGGCACAAACCAGATGAAGCTACCTTTTCTGCACTCCTTTGTGCATGTTGCCATGCAGGTCTTGTCAGTGATGGTCGAGAATATTTCAGAAGAATGAAAGATCAATTTGGCATCTCAGCTAACACTGAACATTATATTTACATGGTAAAGCTTCTTGGAATGGAAGGACAATTAAGAGAAGCTTATGAACTTGTCCAGTCTCTGCAAGAACCAATTGACTCTGGCATTTGGGGGGCACTATTGTCCTGCTGTGATGCTCATAGAAATTATGAGTTGGCAGATATTATAGCTTGTCGTCTTTTTGGTAATAAGCTAGAGAATAGTTACAGAATTATGCTTTCAAATATGTATGCTAGTGATGGGAGGTGGGATTTGGTAAATAAGTTGAGAGTAGATTCTGGAACAACAAAGTTGAAACTTCCTGGAAAAAGCTGGATTACTAGTAAAAAAACATTTCTTTGAAAGAAACTCCTGAGGTGTCTTCTGCGACGTCTTTCACGAGTTAACGGTTGTTGAATCTAGGAAAAAGCTGCGAGAGGAGGTAGGATCAATCTAATTTTCTTGTCATGAAGGGAGATTTTATCTTGCAATTCCCTAACAAATGGAAAAAGAACATGAGTTTGAACCATTCTGCCCTCAACTTTAATGATTCTAACAAGTTATGGAAGGTTCATCTCCTCACTTCTGTGTCTTCTTCCACAAAAAGTTTTACCATGAATAATCCATAATTACAATCTGTAGTTATCATGTTAAAAACATGATGTTAACAGATGGTTAAGGCATGATAACTGAAACTTATGTAAAGCTAAAACATACAAGAAACAGCTTACATCCTTTGTTGTTCTGCACCACGTTGATCAGTTATGTATCAGCCCTTAGTAAATGGATGACAAAGACCTTTGTTTTCTTTAGGTCTTTGTTTTATACGAAAGTTCAATCTGCAAGATTTTAAACTGGCGGCCACTGACTGCTCAAGAATGGTGACAAATGATAATCATTTTTATCATGTAAGTTATGACACAAATTTGCCAATCTTTGTAATTGTCGTCATGGTCACAGAAATTTGTCTAATGTGTAGAATGGATTCATGGAATGCTTAGGTAAAATAGAGGAAACCAGAATTCTTCCTCTTTTTTCTTTTTTCCTTCCGAGAGCCATGGAAACCTCCCTCCCTCTCTCTCTCTCTCCCTACATTCAGTTTAAAGAGGCTTATCCAATCATCTGAGAGAGGGAGAGAGATAACTAGGGAGTTACTGCTGTTTGTTAGCTGTTCCAAAAAGACTGCTTCATTTTCTCACTTTGTACATTGGCGGAGCTTGTGTTGAACCTTTACAAGATTATGCTTCTGGGGTCTTTGTGGCTTTGAGACCACTGGATTGTTTGTTACTCTTTACCCTTTAATCAGAAAATTTGTGGAACATCCTAAAACTACAGTGTTGAAATTAAGATCAACACCTTTTACTTCCCTTGTTTCACCATAAGTTTATGATGACATGTTCTCACCAAAATCAGTACTCAACTGTGAATGACAATTAAACTTTTCTCACCTTCTCTTCAATTTTTTGCAAAAATGTCTCTGCTTTTACTAAAGATTTTATCAAGGATACTTGGAATTCACAACTTTGCTGCATGAATATTATTCTCTCTGGATTAAAAAAGAAAAAAGAAAAAAGAAAAAAGAAATCATGATGCTGTGCTTCTGATTTAATAGGTAACTTGTACAGGTTGTTGTAATGTCTCACTAAATCTTGTTCATTTGGAGTGTGGATTAAATCTTAGCTGTTGCATAGTATGAAGTAAGTTATCCCTTTGAATGGATTTGCTTAGCATATGTTTGGAAGAATAATCATCTTGCTAATAGTGCTGTTTGTGTAACGCGCCATGAAATGACTCTATTAAAAACATATTAAGAATTGCTGTAGGTTTTCATAATTTGAACAAGTATATGCCCTATTGATATTGACACCTTTTAGACCATTAACATAAGTCATCGAAAAATGGCTCTAACACGGGGCAAGAAGTACATTGTCTGCAGGCTCGATTCTCCTCAGCGCAGGCATCATGTATTTCATAGTACCCTATCAGAGGTAGTAGAGTTGCGTTTGCAAGCTTCAAAGACTGTGAAGGACAGGCAAAGTTTTCTTTGTTAATGTGATATGATAAATTATGATATCAGCTGAAATTTCTATGAGGCCAAACTTATAGAAGGCATTTATAAGGAGAGACATTTAACTTAAAGAGCCGGAAAGTGGAATAAGTAGGAGTTGAAATGTCAGAAGTCATATTCAGGACTGGTTCTCGCCATCAGTGCATTTAGTGTATGAACAAGACCTTTTTCCTAACCAATTGTGTTCTTATCACTGCACCGTGATTCATATTAGATTTTATCAATTATATCAATCAACTTTAGCTCAATCTCAAGCTAGTTGATCCTTCCTCATTTTATTACATTAAATTTGAACAATATATGCATGTGTAAATCGTTTGTGGGAGTCTTTTGGTGTGTGTAATTTCATCACATTGTTAATTGGTAGAGCGCACATCTTTTGATGGCATTCTCTATCTTTTCCATGGTGGTGTGTTAAATTCTTGCTAAACTTCATCATGTTAATTGAACTTTTTTAAGACGCAAGCATTTGAAATGCCTTTTTCTTCAAATTGCTATACTTGCTAAAGGAGGCCAAGTGTGCTAATATATGATATGGGTGTGTAAACTATTTGATATAGTTAAAGTAGTCTGTCATTTTAATTATTTGATCAGTTGCTCAGTCAGTATAGGAATCCTTACCACTAGATGCAACTTTAGTGTTCTTACTGATTGCTATCTAAATGTTGCGTAAACAAACATTTGTGTTGAGGTTTTAGAACTCTTCTAATGTGCGCACTTCTAAAATGTGTTAAAGGCGCATAAGCTCATGTATTAAAGCAATTTTCTTAGATACCATTCTTTCTGTGTCAATGTCACTTATGAGTAACTTTTGCTAGTTGCATCACTAACATACTTTTCTTTCATTTTGTGGAAGGGCCTTGATGTTTGAAGGCTTGAGGAAATCCTGGATCATAAATTCAGTTGCCTGACAAATATGCTACTTCGAGTGAAAGGTATCACAGGTTAGAAACAGCTCTCCTCCATAAGCAGGACAGCTAGTGGCTTCTGTTTGTTCAGTTGTTATCTTTGTGCGTCAAATTGGTTGCTTCTCAAAGACCCAAAATTATTTATAATAAGGAAAAGAAGAAAACATTATGGCAACTCAAAGCATCAAAGCTAAAGTTAATACTATTTGATATTGTACTTATCCTTCTACAAAGAGGTACCTTATGGCAACACAAAGCATCAAAGCTAAAGTTAATATTTGATATTGTACTTATCCTTCTACAAAGAGGTACCTTATGGCAACACAAAGCATCAAAGCTAAAGTTAATATTTCATATTGTACTTATCCTTCTACAAAAAGGTACCTTATGGCAACACAAAGCATCAAAGCTAAAGTTAATATTTGATATTGTACGTATCCTTATACAAAGAGGTACCTTGGGGCAACACAAAGCATCAAAGCTAAAGTTAATATTTGATATTGTACTTATCCTTCTACAAAGAGGTACCTATGCTGCTTGTGATGCGATCCTTGTAACAGCATCTTCCTTGAACCCTGGAAGACTACAAGTTACAAGAATTATCAATATGTAAGCATGTAGCATTTAATTAAAAAATCTTGAAGTCCGATTAGAAGTTTCATTGCCACAGAAATATTGAATTTATCAAAGGAAAATGCCCTAAACTGTCAAATTGTGTTAAGCATTTACTATTTCTTTCCCTTTTCAGTTTTGTAAGTTGTTACGGCTTTACTAAATGGTTGTACTTATCAAATGCTCTTTTTGCTGCTTTTTTTTTTGTGTCAATTTCTGTAGAAGTATAGGTGTAGTTCTTTTCCGGATGAGAGGATTATCTACACTTCCATTATTGTAATGACAATTTTTATAACCATGTGTCAAGGCCAGCTTTGCGCACCTCGACTAATTCCACGGGATACCTTCCACCTCCCATCAACAATAGGTACTAAGTAACTCTGTCTACCAAGGCTAGGACAAATGAGAAGAAATCACCTAGTGTTTTTGTATTCTTGTAAATGACATTTCTTTTAAATGATTTTTATATGGTAATAACTGGAAGAATTATTTCATTCATTTAGTACCTAGTTAACCAAATCATCGAGGCTTCTCCATCATGTTCTATTGTATTCGTTTTTGCATTGGATTTGCACTTAGGTTTGCTTCTCTACAACGCTTGGTACATTCCATATTTATCTAAAGTAGCAATGATGATGAGTTACTGATGATTGAGAGGAAACTTGCAATTGCACGCTCACACACGCACACACTCTTGATTTCACTCTTTCAGTTACTGAATATTTGTCACTCTGGTGGAGCTGTTATAAAACATCATAAATACATAGCATTTTTCTTTCTTGTGCTTTTGAAGTTGTTGACATAGTTCTTCGTGTTTACTTTTATGTTTTGAGGCAAAACAGGAGTAGTGAGCTTCTAATCAAATGGTTGGACTGAAATCAGTTCCCTAGTTTAACTTTCAGTAGGGTCATTTGTGGATTTTCTTCAATGTTTTATCCTTCTCTGTTTCCTTTTTTGGAAGTAACTGTTTGATTTGTTGATTAATACTATACTTTATTTTAAATAGATTGATGAACCAAAATAATCTGGAAAAGATTGCCTGATTGTTGAGAACAGAAATATTCCTTTTTCTCTAGGATTCAGAACCTGTAGAGTGCTAGAGTCTTGAACTCCTATGGAGCACTTGAAAGAAACCTTGACCTTGAGGCTCTGAAAGTGTAAGAAATGGAGGCTAGAGAAACATGCAGGCATGTCATTAAGAATAGGTAAAATGATTAGCTGGAGAGGCTACTTCTTAGACTAATTTTATTCACTGTGTGACTTACAAGTAAGTTAGGCAAAGTAATACTCTAGTACATAGGTTAGGCTATTGATTGCCAAAAACAAATTTTGTAACCTTGGGATGTAGACCTTATGTGTCCTTTTCATCTTCCTTTTGCCCTTTAATTTGAGCTGTAAAAACAGTTTGGGTGATGTTAGGACTTAGGAATAGCAAGTTGCAATATTCTACAGGCAGCTACTAATAGAAAGTGGGGGCTGTCGTCTCCCAGCAAGCCATTGTTTTCTTCTTCTCACTTGATTACATTTAATAGTCAGGGAGGAAAATTCTCTGCACCAAAGACGCGACTTAGTGATCAATGAAGTGAGTTGAGATCATGAGGTCTCAGCTGAGATAAAAACAGTAGGTGATTTCTTCTTCTCATCTGTCCAAGCCTTGGTGGACAGAACTACTCGGTCCGGTACTTGTGCTAGTGGAAACAGCAGGTACCCTGTGGAATTAGTATAGGTGCAACCACGGTTAAGGGGGGAAAATCTCATTTAATTGTGGTTTTAATTCTTTATTATCGTTTTAAGCAGTAGGCCTAAAAGCAAGTAATGTAGTTGTAGCTCCGACCCCTACATGGTGATCTCACAAGTGCTGTGGGCTTGAAATAAGTATGGATTTAGCATTTGTTCCTCTTTGGTGTATAGTTGTTCTCTCTCTCTCTTTTTCAAGGTCACAACTCCCAATTCCAATGTACTTGTAGCTAAAGTATAGCCATGTTCCATGACTAAAACCTACTGAATTATTAGGTTGGCCAAACAAGTTTCACTGTGTATAAAGCCTATATCTTCAAAATTCCAACTAGGGAATTATTATGCTTGAGTCCTTTTTTGAGTGTTACTATGTTGAAATGAGCACTGTGGGCTTTGACATTGTGAAAAGGTATGAACTGTTGCTGATATTCCTAACAATGGACTCTCATATCTTGACTCAACTTTTTTTGATGCATAATTGAGATATTGCGGAAGATAGTAAGTACTCTCGTAGAATAGTCAAGGTGTGCACAAGCTGACTGTGACACCATCGTCATAAAAAAAAAAAGGAGTGAGCATAAAGATTTGCCCTACATCGAAATGATATAGTTTTGTATAAAAATACACATTCAGCCACGATTGTGTCATTTCTTGATTGAAAACATTTTCTTGTAATTTAATATTTGTGTCCCTATTCAATCATATAAGATGAATCTAGTAATTCTCATAATGATTATTTGTTCATAATCAGTCCCTTTGTATTAAACAATGTACTAGAATTTTGGCTTGTGGAATTATCCTGCCACAAATATAATGAGAAAGAAAATAGCCAAAAAGCAAATCTTATTAGTCCCCTATGTAGTTTCAACTCATGACTAGATCCATGGAACTCTACAATGATGTCTTCCTCATCAACATGAAATTAACCATTTAGGATATGAGTTTGACATAATCTAATAACTTTGGTTCAAATTATATATGTTGTGTGTTGAGAAATTTAGAAAAAATATATATACAAAAATCAAATCGAAAATCAGTTATTAGCATTTAACGTAGTCGTGTTATAATTCATTCGTAAAGTTCAAATCATGGATTCGCTTGTGAATATAATTCAGAATCACACATGATTATGATAATCTTAGGTATCAATGAATCTGCTACTAAGAACCAACCTAATGCAAATCTACTTTTCGAGCAAGAAAATTAGCAAACTTTTTATTTTATTTTAAAAAGAGCTTTATAATTAATATTTAACATGGAAAGAGAAAAAGTTAAGAGGCCCCTCATTTTTTATTTTGTTCTGAATACTTCTAATCTCTACCAAGAAGACTTAAAATTAATTATCATCGAATTGATTCGGATTTAGAAAGCTATATTAATTAAGTAGTCAAGGGTTGACTGATCTTTGTTAATTGGCCACTAAATTAAAGATTAGGAAGAACAATTATTTAGAACAGGTCACATGCATGAGATGCTAAACGAAGTATTATGCGGCTAACAACTTAGATTATTTATTTAGCAAATAAAAGATAAATATGTGATTAATAAACTGTATTCGTACAAAAGAAATCACTTTTTTGGATACTAATAACCAATGATTATTGTTATGATGGCAGCCCACTATAGGGTGATTTATACAAAGAATATTACGCTATCTAATTGCCTTTATTTATGACTGCTTTATTTAATTTAAAATTTCCATTCACTCACGAAATATATAGTTAAGTTATGAATTTTAATGCAATATACGCGCCACGATATACCATAAACTACACATTCACACTTTTATTTAAGAAAATCATTTTTTATTATATTGGAATTCAAACCCTCACTAATAATGTAAAATTTTAGGTAGTCAGTCAATTGGGTTACTAAGATTCTTCCCCTCCCCCCCTCACACACACAACCCCACATCCCAAAAAAAAGTATACATATATTTTATATTTAGCTTCCTCAATCTTTTCAACTATGTTCACACTTTCAACAACTTTGCCCCGCAAGTTAATTATTATGTGGTCAATGATCCACTAATCAAACTAAGTTCTACGTGGTCCACGATTCACTAGTCAAACTAAGTTCCACGTGGTCCATGAACATAAGCCATATGGACAAACATTTATATGGCATTATAGCCTAGAGCTAACTTATTTTTATGTGTGCATGCATTTAAAAAAGAACAAAGACAGGGGTAATACCTATTGGAGAATCCTTACTAGTCTCATCGATTACTCAAAATTCCACTCATACACAGGAAAGGAAAGAGATTGATACTTATACTGATATCGAACGAGAGTTGTTGAAACTAGCATATTGGAAGATCAATCGGCCAAAATAAGCACGAGCGGCTAGGATATTCTAAGTTTCTTCCTCTTGACCGAATCTGTAACCTTCATTAGCAGATTCATTTTCTTTCCAAACTATCTTTGATATGATAAAAATAATAAACCAGGCCTAGCACCATCACTCTGCCAATTGACCCAGTCATTTACATGATATGATATTATTTGTTTTAAGTCAAAGACCAACAATTTTTTCCAACAAAAACTTATATAACTCTACATTTTACATATAATTTCCAAATCTTTTCAACTATCAAAAACTTATATAACTCTATACTTTACATATAATTACCAAATCTTTTCAATTATCAATATAAATCTTGGTAAGTTATAATATGGTAAATGATATGGGAGAGGACAAACAAAACTACAAAAGGAGTACTGGATGATTTGAGGACTTCACCTATATATCAATCAGTTGATAAGAATTTAATAATAAAATATTGTACTCCTATTCAGCAAAGAATTACAATTTCCTTGTGCATCTCACTTTCATCTCTGAACAAATTGATGTTTGTACTATTAGAGGATTAGTAGGGTCCTTCTCAACACTCAAAATTGGAAAATGACATGAATTTTATTATTCGTTTCGTCTCAATTTGTATGATATATAATTGAACTTTAATTTTTTTTAAAAAATTGAAACCTGAAAAAAGTAAGCTATAAATATTTATAAATTTAAAATAAATTGTTTGTAGAAAAAATATTCTTTCTGAGTTTTACTGAAGAAAACGCTACTAAGTACTAACAGTGTAGAAAACACAAAGGAAAGCGAAATTGTATAGAAATTCTAATAGAATACATACGGTTAAATTTATAGCAGAAAAACAATCTTAACGAACATTTGAACGTGAGAATTGTAAAATTAAAAAAAAAAGTGTATTTTTTTGTATTTGTTTACAAGTTGAAAATGATATTTACAAATTGAAGTTGTGTTCTCTGAAGTGTTTTTGAGTTTTACGAGTTATTCAGAGTGAATTGTAAAAATAGTTTTTTAATCCGAAATATTATAACAATTCTATATGGAGAAAAAATTTTCGAAACAAAAAAAGAAGTGCAAACTGTTTAGGGCCAAAGGAGCATTTAGTTTAGTGTTGACAGGTTAAAGTTAGACGTGGAAAATAAGCAATGAAAAAGAGCAGTTGAAAAATGGCAGAGGGATTGGATATGACTATTTGAGTGATCCCACCACAAAATTCTGATGTTTACTGCTTGGAAAAATCAGGGGGAAATGACTGAATCTTTGTTTCTTTTAGGTTGGATGTTTTTGATGTTCCCTTTCTTTTCACACATACATCCAAATATCAACCAAACTATCCCTAACCTTAAACTATTCAACATCTCACTTTAATTTCCATACACAATTACTTTTCTTTTTGGTTTCCCGTTCAACTTTTGGAGTCCCTATTAAATCTTCTGTAAGACTCATTCAAAGGGTGGCGCTTTCAACCAGATTTTTTTCATACCTAGAATCGAGAGCTCTGGTTAAGGATAGAGCAATCCCAACACTACACCAGACACAAAATTACTTTTGATCACAACGCCACATTAATTTGACACTAGCTAATTAAAGTGATGTGTATTAGATAGTATATTTTTTTTTGAAAGGCTGGGCAAGTAAATGATTATCTCTGTGTGTCACGGGGATCTAACAGGTAAACTATACTTTCTCTCTTTGTATGTACCATAAAAAGTTTTATACGCCCTCACCGTTTGATTTGACAATAAGAAAAAAATATTATTTTATTAAAGCTAATATATATATTATATATTATTATGCCACAACATTGTGCCAAGCATATATGTAGTACTCCGTCCGTTTCAATTTGTTTGTCTGATTTTGATTTGACATAGAGTTTAAGAAATTAAAGAAGACTTTCGAATCTCGTGATCTTAAACTAAAGATATATAGAACATACTAAAATGAATGTCCTTTAATCTTATAATTTTAAATATGACATGTGACAAACTGAAATTAGAGAGTATCAAGAAAAGAAGTACTCCCTCAATCCCATATTAGATGTACACTTTCTATTTTACACTATAATTAAGAAATTATTAGTAGATTGATCAAGTTTATTATTTTGCCTTTTGTTCATATTAATTAGCCTCTTGAAAAATGAAACTTTAGATCTTCAAAATTTATTTAAACTTCCAAAGGTCATATTAATTGTAGGGGTAAAATAGGAAAAAAATAATTAATTCCATCCTAATTTAGTAAGTAATCAAGTAATATGGGATAAATATTTTTAGTAAGATGTCTATCTAATACTCCATCTGTCCAACAATACTTGTCCACTATACTATTTTGGGATGTCCAACAATACTTGTCCACTTTATGAAATCAATGGATAATTTTACACTTAGTTCCTAATTTACCCTTATCATTAATTATAGTCATCTCTCTATTACATTTTTCAATACATTGTATTTATTATATTCAAAAGGTAATATAATAAAATCACCCTTCAATTTATTGTTTCTTAAGAGGTGTGCCAAATCAATAGTGGACAAGTATTGTTGGACAGAGGGAGTATGAGACAGATTGAGGGAATACTATATTTTCTTAATAATAATTTAAATCGAAAAGTGACAAATTAATATGGTAAAGATAACATTGGCCTCACGTGTATTAGCATGTTGCATAGGGCTGCGTATCGGTCGGTTCGGTTCGGTTTTGAAGTTTATCGGTTTGACTTATTGGTTATCGATTTGTAGAGATGCTAAACCATTAATATATTAGCTTATCGGTTATTGGTTTATTGGTTATTGATCGTTATCGGTTCAGTTATCGGTTTAACCGTTAAGATTTGACACAAAAAAAAAAGTCATTAAAAATCACTTAGAAACAAGGTGACAAACCAAATGAACCATGCACATGAGTTCACAAATTACATCTTGCTAAAAAGCAAACACTTTTACATTATAGAATATCCAAGAGTTTTGAGACTGCCAGAAATAAAAGTAGGAAACTAAACTCTAAGTCAACGACTTTATATACAAAATGATAGAAATATAATTATTTAATTTACTATCGGGTTATCGGTTAACTCATTAAGAAAAAACCTCAAACCGTTAAGAACCGATAACCCAATAACAAAAAAAATCAAAACCGTTATCAAAATCTCTAAACCAATAACCCATTACTATTAAACCAATAACTTTTTTACAGTTCGGATTTTTGGTTTCGGTTCGATTTTGAACCGCTCTATGTTGCATAGCAAAATATATGTAGGAGTACAAAATTGTGTTTGAATAATGTAGTTTGTCAGAAGGTGTGTGTATTTCAGAAACAGCAGTAGAGTTCCATCAATCATATCCTCTGAATTCATTGTCATTTCGAGATCATCAAAGAATCATATAACTTTTTTGCGATCGAATGAAATCCAACATCTTTCTGCTACTGCTACTGCTCCCACCATTTACATTATCTGTAAAGTGCGTTTTCATGTTGCTTAATGCTACCCCTAAAAGTAACACTAATCTTTATTACTGCCTTTTCTATCTAGGCTGACAAGCTTATGAAGAAAGTGTGTGTTACATTTTATAAGGGAATAGCCACATCACAGTGGGATGATCATTACTTTGACTTTTCTAAGCTATGATAGCTTCGGCTCGCAATCGTAGGGGTCCACCCTGCGAGGTCAGAGTGGGCTCAATAGTTAAACTTCATTTGAATTATGTTTGGGGTTTTTTTATTTTTGTCGGATCTAATTATCTAAAGAGATATTGCAATTACTCATCTCAGATTTCATCACCACAACCATTTGGTTCACCAATAGTACCAGGAGATGAAAGTGAAGAGTTTTATAAAGCATTACCCAACTTGCCCGATGGTCATATTTGTGAGGTCTGTTGGATAAAGTAATCAATATGTGGCATGTGCTTGAGTACACGTGACAAATATGATATCTAAAGTGACGCTCAGTAGTATGCTAGTAGATTAAACCTCAGCGAAGGTGATGAGTCTCTAAGGGGATGTGTGTCCCATGATGGATGGATGGCAGCCAGACGAGGTTGGGTTGATCAGAGGACTAGAGACAGGTTTCCAGGTTGGTGAGCTTATGAGCTAAAGAAGGGACACATGTTATACCTTAAGCGATCCCCACACAGGAGTGTGAGGTGAAAGTGAAAAGTTTATAAGACATAACACAATTCTTATATATGGTAAACATGGTTTGGGGCTCCATGATAATGTAGTTCAAGACACAAATTTGTTAAGTCTGTTGAGACAAAATGAACAATATATATCATGTGTTTCGATCCTTACAAAATATCAAGTTAATGTACTATTTTGTTTCAAAATTCTAATGATATACTACTCATTACTTTTTCACAATTTATCTTTTGTACTACAATTTTTTTGTTCATTAACTCAGGAATCATCATTCTAAGGTTGGATAATATTCATTTTTTTATCAAGAGTGTATAAGAGTGTCACAACCTATTCATCGCAATCTCTCCGCTGTATATATACAAGCTTTTGTAGTAGAATTGTATTTACCGTATTTATTGCAATTAATGAAGCACTAGCAATGAAACTATATTAGATTTGATTTCGTAATTCTTTATAAACTCGTTTTAGTTATATGTCTTTTTTACTAGATATCTTCATTTTTACATGCAAAAGATCTTCATTTTACACATAAAATTAAAGATCTGAGAAAGTCATTTTTTAAAATTTAATTTGTAAGTGGCCGTAAAATGTCATTACAATTTACAAAGTTAAAAGGGACTATACATATTTGTGTGGCTTTAAAATATAATTTTTTAATTAAAAAAAAACGTTACACCCAAACCAGTTGGGAGTTATTTATTCCATCAGAAAAGTGCATATGGCCATTTACTAGAATAATAGTCATTTTATAACTGGATTAGACTTTATTTTAATTTAAATGAAATGTTAGGTGAGTTATTGAATTTTATTTGTAGATTTTTTTTTTGTTTTTTAGATTGACTATTTAAAACCCTCCATGTTTAAAACTTAAGAGAGAAAATTTTAATAATTCTTTCAATCTTTTTTGTTATACCATCTTTGAAATAATCAACAGTGTTATCAGAGCATTATTAGTCATATATGAGATCTGTGAGTTAATTTTAATTAACCATGTCAAATTGTTTTTAAGCAATATCAATTTTTAATCTATTTTTCAAATATGATAAGCAATGATCTTTCTATAAATACCCCACAAATTTTTAATGATAAAAATTATCAAATTTAATCAGTGAAAGTAAAATTATATTTTATAGTCTATAATATAAAAAATTGTAATGAAAAATAAACCTTTACAATCATTCCTCTGCAAATCTTACCCTTGATCAATTTAAATTTTATTCACAAGAAAAAAAAAATACAAAAATGTGAGACATCAAAAGAAACTTAGGAAATTTTTTTAAAAAAAACATGAGCCAAAAAATGTGACTAATTCAAACAAATGCAAATCTTTTTAATATTTGTAAAATAATTTTTGGCGATTCGATTTTTAAACATTATTTATTTGTTAGGAGTAATGTGGATTGGAATATCGATGACATCATTATATATTGATTTGAAATTGACAAAGAGGGATTGAATTTAAAAGGAATCTTGAATCTCTTAGGATTCAAGAGGATGAGTCTATCATCAAGTATTTTGACAAAATTTCTTTGATGATAATAGAATAAGTTTGCTTGACGAGAATTTCAAAGATGAAAATATAATTGAATTTTTTTTTGGTGATAATTCCACAGAGATTTGAGTTTAAAATTTTCTTTTTAACAGAGTCTAAAGATCTCTCTATCATTTATGTAATAGAATCGGTAAATACTTTTCAAGCACAAAGACATATAAGAGTCTTCAAATATTATTGAGGATATTTTTTATGCATAAAACAAAAAAATATCGGTGAAAACCTAATGCAATGTATAAAAACTTCAAACAGACATGTCATGTCACGAAAGTGTACGATTCAAAGAAGCTCAAAACAATCATCAAACACAAATAACAAAAGCAAAATTGAGGTGGATCAACTTTATTATACAACAATAACTAAAAGGAGTCTTTATTTTAATTTTGTTATATAAGTTTAATTGTTTTTTTTTCTGATAAAACAGATATATTATATTAATACTAGTTAATATGCTTCATTACAGGGTAATGACATAGGGCCATGGATAAACTGGGATGTATTGGGGGAGGGGACTGTAGTATTACTATTACAGGATGAGATCTGAGTCAGCCTGGCAAAAGAAGTTTTTGATTTGTCTGCTTCTACTGTCTCCGAAATAAACAATAGCGGAACTTCAAAACAAATAAGGGAGTTACGTTGTTAGGTAAGTTTAATTGTTGATATTAAGGTACTTTGAATTTTATTGTGCAGATTTTCTGTTATCAAAGTGATTATTTAAAACCACATTGCTTGATTAAATTTAAGAAAGAAAATTTCAATCATTCTTTCAGCCTTTTTTATTGCACTATCTTCTTAAAAATCAATCTAAAAATATACTCCGTTCATCCCAATTTATGTTACCGTTGATGATGGGACATGTAGTTTTTGAAAGAAGTATATACTCTTGAAACTTACCATCTAAAATAGACAATATACATTTGCAACATTATAAAATCATGTAAGTAAGGGTAAAATTGAAAATTGAAAGTTAAATTATGCCAAATATAAAAAAAAAATTGTCATTTTCTAGACATGCTAAAAAATGTATTATGTAAAATGTGACAAGTTAAGTAATTAATTAATTTAGAATGGCGCATGCTCTAGCTCTAAAGTACTTCATGGGTCCTCCTTGTTGTTTATTTATTAATAATTTTCCCTTTTTTGTGGGGCTAGCTTGGGGCCTTGAGGGAGGGGAGCAATGCGATGTCGAGAACAGTAGACTATAGCAAATTAAGGCTGAAAACCCTATACATGTATCATGTGATTTACCTACTGTTCTAGCTTCTACAGAATGCAAACAACTAATTATATGATGGTAGCCAAACAAATATCATGAGGTTCACAAGCTATGCACGTACGTGACGTGACAAGAGGAGTTGCTCGTATGGTAAACACCCTCACTTCTAATCCGAAGATTATAAATTTGAGTCACCAAAGGAGCAAAAAGATGGAAGCTGCTACGTACGGACGTACACTTCACACATTTTATTTATTTAGTACATATATTGAAGATTTCATGTAACAATAATTATATCGACAATCAACCAAATTTGTCTTCCTTCTCTTCTCTTTCCTGTCATTTAGACATGTTGCTTCTCACAAGACTTTTTAGAAAAACCAAAAAAGTGTTTTTCTTTACTGCGTCCCTTGCTCTTCAAGTTGCCTTAATCAGCTTACAAATAATAAATAAAATTATAGTACTAATGTTTGATCTTTACTCAGATTTTTGTGCCCTTTTTGATAAGTTTCTTTCGGCTATACATATATAATATTGAAACTTGGCAGCTTTGCAGGATATATTAGGTAAAGAAAATGTGGTCCATATGAACAAAAGTCTGAAATCGTATGTAAATAAGTAATGCATTTATTAATAAAGGATGACTTTTATATATATAGCTACAGATTCTAACTGGAGAATCTGCTTTACAATGACATGCCAAATAGTTACTTTGTTTATATATATTGAGCATAAACAAATCCCATATTTTTTTTTTTCTCAATGTAGCAGCCATAGACTTGCCATGCCACATTTTAGGACTTATAGGTAGTAGATAACTATGACTCAATACTCAATAGCCATATTATAAAATGCTAACAACAAGTGTTTTGAGTTCAAAGAAATAACATATAGGAGGTCGAATAACTTAAAGAGGGTCATCACAAAACCCTAACAAGTTGAATTTATTATCAAATACTTCCTCCTCCTCCTCCATGGATATGCTGATGATCTCCGGTATTGTTTTGATGATCATTCCAATTAGGGTAAGAATACGGGATCGGATAACTAGGTGTTTGATAAAAACCTCCACCTCCACCATCATGATTGTGATGTCCGAAGGATGGTCTTCTAGTAAATTCAACCGGTCTTTGTCGAAGAGCGATGTTATGATGAACCGGTAAAGGTGGAACGGAGGAGGATGTGAACTCATTGCAAGCATAGCGGATCAAGTCTGCATTAGCCGCGTCGAGCTCCTTCTGGAGGCGCTCGACTTGGCGTTGGAGGAAGGAGATTGCGCCTACACAGCCGTAGACGGGGTCTCTAACTCTTGCCTCGGCTTCGTAGGCTAAAGAGTTGACGGCGTCTTCTCTTTGCTGTGGAAGGAGTTCGTTGAGAAGCTTGGTGACGTTGCTCGCGCCGAAGATTTTGTGGACGTTGATGAATTTTTGCGGCTCTTCAGGTGGGAAGTAAGGTGAGAAAATGCAGCCAGGAAGACATTTTCTCCTTAGGAATTTGCAAGCCGCACAAGGGGAGTTGTATGAGCTGGATGATGCCATTGATCCTTCTTTAACTAGCTGCAAATATCAAGTAATTGAATCTCTTCTTATTTTTTTTTGGATGCATTTTAATTATTTTCCATACTAAATACAACCTAAGTTTTTTGTGAATTGCAACTAATCGTAATTAGTTGTTAAGTACTAGTGTACTAGTTCCTATATTTCAAATTATATGTCTTATTTTCCTTTTTTAGTCTATTTTCCAATTTGGGGCTTTCTTAATTTTTTAGAACTTGAAAAAAAGATGAACATTTCAATTTGAGTAAAAAGATTTCTTAGGACAATTGGAAATCTACTGCACCTCCTCCGCCCCCCTCTTGTACGAATTCAATTGAACTCATTATTTTTTATACAGAACATACAAATATATAGTATGAGAGAAACCATCTAAAGAGTTCAATAAATATTAGGTTTTGAACCATATATTCATGAGATGTACAGTGAGTTCATGTGAAGAACGTTAAAAATTGAATCAACCATGTTCAAATCATGGATCTTCCTTCCTTAATTAGAGGCGTTATGTTCAAAATGAATTCTATTTTTGGTATTATGTCCACTGCTAAGTTTAGCTAATTACATATGTTGTTTCCTTTTATGTTTATGTTTTATCCCAACTAATTATTTCTTGTTTTATAGTTCATATGACTCAGAAATACTCTGCATGCTTTCTTAATTAGTTCTATCATCCAACTAATTTTCATGATCCTGAATTTGGCGGTTCAAATGGAAAAGTAGTGATATACCCTTTTGAATTTTGTTAAACACAAGATCTAAAAAAATGTTCTTGAAATCTTATTTCTTAAAAATACGTTTTTTCCAAGGAAACCCTAAATCAAGAACTGTGACACCAACTAATATAGCCAATATTTTTGCGTACCTTTAAGAAAAAACATAAAAAAGATTTAGGCAAAAAATACTAGTAATAACTCTATTTTCTGATCTAGGTATGTGTTTGATGAGATGAAAGAAAAATGGAATTAATTAATTACCTTTTTTTTCTCTTTGAGGGAGCTCTCCTTGAGATCACAACTTGGCTCTTATTTCTTCAATCAAAGTAACAAAAAAAAGTACAAAACACTAAAACAGTAGCAAGATTGAAAAAAAGAAAAAAAAAAGAAGTGAACTTAATTCACAAGTAGAATAGTTACTAGCCCTGTAAGGGGGAAAACCCTAATTGAAGAAGAGAAGAAGTTTAGGTTTGTCCCCGGCAAATCTAGTAGTAGTAGGAAAAAAGTTATAAATAAAGAAAAAAGAGTGAAGGGGGCAAAGGGGATATTAGTGATGGAGAAGGAATGAAGGCAAAAGACAGAGAAGGGTAATAATTAAAATGGAAGGTACACTAGGGGAAAAAAATAAAAAGATGACTGTCCCATGACTCTGCATCTAATAATAATTTCATACTTTTGTGTGGGGATATATGTATTATGTATGTATCTATTTTTGCCCTTTCTATACCCTATTTCTTTTTGTCTTTCATGTATATATGTATATTAGTTTTCATCCTCTTTGTTCCTTTGGAAATTTTAATTAATGAAGAACATAGCGATATGCTGATGTAAAAAGCGTGAATAATTGAGTTTTTGAATGCAAATTATGTTCGAAGCCATTAGGTTTGAGGGCACGTCTGTCTAGTATAAATAAGAGAAGAAGAAGTGAAGATAGCAAATGAAAATGTTGTTTAATTAATTAATTTGTTGTGGTAGAGATTGAAGATTCATATGTGTTCTAACCATAATTGAAATGGTTTGTTATTTTCTGATTATGGTGGAGAAAGTCTTTTCCTTCATTTGTCTAAACTTGTTGTCAATCACCAATCACTCTCTTTATGGAGTTGACATGCTATATTACTTTATTGGCATTTAGGTGTTCGTGAAATTTTTATTCCATAAAATTGACCGGTTTGTGGTTGTCAATCTATTATAATTTTTTAAAAAAAATTTGAAATAAATAATATAAACAAGCTCACATGGACAAAGTTAGAGAAATTATTCTAATTTTTTTAAAAAAATTATTACTTTATTGGCAAATAATATAGGAAATCCTGGAATGGAAAAATCAGAAAAAAATGATTAGCTTGATGTTTCCTCCTCCTTTTTTTTTTTTCAAGTAGTTAATATTTCATATATTTTTTTCAATTTGTTAGAACCAAAGCAATCATGGATGTGTCTGAATTAATGATCAATATAGTGAGTCGTAAAACATGAGATTTTAGGTTCAAGTTTCGACAAGAGCAATCAAAACACTACATAATTTTAGGCTCATTGACCACAGTTATGGAATGTCAATGACAAACACAAGGTGATTTTGGATACTCAAGTTTTTCTTGCATCTTGTGTGAAAAATTGTGGACTATTTGATTATCTTGCAGTTGTTGGTGATTGCTTTCTTTTCAGCGAAAATTACTTATAGAGCGAATATATGTTCAGTATTTATTTGAAATAAGGAGAGTTTTAAAAAAATTATAAGATTTAGCGAGAGTTTGAGTTTTATTTATTTATTTACCTTTGTTTTTGTTGATCACTTGGAGCTGCATTAATTTGTTCTGTATTAGTGTATCAATTCACTCTGCATCTTTATTTGTTTGTTCTAATACAAAGCGAACATATACAACAAATACATAGCAGATTGATACATTGATACAAAGGATACAAAGCAGATTGATACATTGATACAAAGCAAATTAATTATACATTGTATCACGAATTTTTAAAGTAAACTACTGCAAAGTTTGGTAATTCATTAAACTATCACTATGATTTGATAATTAGGACTCCTAGCGCCACTAGCTATTTCTGAAATTTCCCTTCTTTTACTGCTAAATTACTAGTAGTACAATGTGTGAATTAAATTGTTATCTCTTGACCAACTTATGCCTATAAAATTATGTTGAAACCCCCTATAACTTGTGTTGTATATAATACAAGAAGCTAAACAAAAGAGATTAATTCCTACCAAACCTTCTTATATGGTTCAATTCAGTATAATTTTACAAAAATAAAAAAGGACACAACTAAAATAAACTAAGAAAGAAAAATACAAAAGAATAGTATTTTTTTTTGGATTTCTCACTTGTATTGGAGTCCGACTTAATTCAGATTCACCTCGAAAAATTATCCCTAACAAAAGCAACTATGTACACCAGGAGAGTCGAACCCGACACAGAAAAGAATAGTATCATGAATAAATAAGGATGTCCTAGAGTTTTTCTTTTTCAGTTACCTGCTTTAAAATGTTCTAACCGTAAGACCCACTAACTGGGGGACCGTTTGGAAAATAATTTCCTTACGAAACCAAATCTTTTTTAAATTCTTTGGAGATCTGAACTTGGTAAAGTCAATTCAATATATTTGACTTGAAAGTTTTTTTTTTATAATATTTAAGACAAAGTGGGATTTGAAAAAAATAACTGACACACTCAAGAAAGTGAATTTTTGTTATATTCTCATGTAAAAGATTAATTATCTCTAGTATTTTAAACCAACTGTAGGTAAAGTTTCACATTTTGGAAAGAATCTGCTTTATTTTATCTTTTAATTTTCATTAAATCCAGAAAAGTTATTTCAATTTCAGTGGTCAATCGAGGTTGTTTCCTTAAATCTTTATGACTTTGAAAAAACAGCAGTGACTAAAACGGGAGATTTCATTTTGTAGTCCTTTATAAATTTGTTTTTAATTGTATGTCACATGTTTATTTTAACATGTAAGAAATCTGAAAAAGTCATTTTCTTTAGTTCAAATTTTTAAGCGACACAAGAGATCACTTCATCGATTAAAATCGTAATAAACATTTACTTTGTTGCAAATTGTCATTTTTTATGTGTTTGAATGCAATTGTATTTGCGTACTGCTAAAAATCACTATTTTGCAGTATTCCAATGAATAACTCTTTCCCACCATGTGTTTTCTCCGGTGATCTAGTTCGATGGAAATGAAATGAAAAAATCATGTTTTATATAATACAAATTTCATTAATTCGCAGTGGGAAAAACTTCTATTTCTATTAGTGGCGATCTAAAATTTGAAAAATGTTGGTTATTAGTAAAACTTTGCACTGCTTTTGCTATTTATTAATCATAGGCATCATGTGATTGATATACAAATCTTAGCATAAAATGTGCATAACTTTTAAGAAACAATGACTTAATTTCATTGAAAGGCATACAAAAAGATAAGTAAATCAAAAGTTGAAAATTAGGTAACTTTGTTTTTGGAAACAATAACTAGAATAGAGTCTTTTGAACTATCATTAGCTCACCTGGAAGATAAAAAGCCTAAAATTTGAAGAATCATCACACTTTGACTCTGATCTACTACTTAACTAACTACAAGATTGAATTAATTTTTCAACTAAAAGACAATGTTGTCTTAATTCAAACTCAAGTTTGCCAAAATCACCTGAACAAAGCAGTCAATGATTTTATTCAGTAAGCAAATTAAAGCAGTCAATGATTTTATTCAAAAACTCCTTGGTAAATGCGTTGTCAGTGATTTTTTTCTTGTCTTTTATTTTATTCCAATTCCCCCCCCCCCCCCCCCGCCCCCCTATAAACGTCTTGAAATTAAATAATCGTGGGAATTTCTTATAGTATGGTAGGCAAGGTATCAGAATTTTTATAAACAAATACAAAATATCTAAGGAAATTTAGTATATACACAATATTTTTTAATAAAAAGAATTTGAATGAACCCATTGAGCCTTTCATGACTCGACCATCGCTGTCAGAATATATTAGCTTAAACGTAATACAATAATGAACGTTGTTTTCCTAGTTCAACTGTTCCTCTATGCTTTTGGGCAGCCAAAATCGTGTAACCACCACGGACCTGTTTTACTTTGGTTACATTTGCAACTATCGATACTCAAGGAAAATAGGTAAATAAAAAATAAGGAAAATTTTATTAGCTCAGATGATTGGCTAATTGAATTTTTACCTTATTGGTGAAGGTTCAATTCTCCACCTCGTAATAGTTTTCCCTTCCCCTACCCCAATATGAAAAGGGAAAGAAAAAGAATAGGTAAAAAATAGTTTCTTACTTATAATATATATATATATTGGTGACTAGAGGCTATCAATTATGCCATGAATCTAGCTAAAAGCCTAAAAGCAAATATAATTATTTTATAGTACAATTATAATATTATCATTCTTAATTTGCATTCAAAATAAACTTGGTAAAGGTGTTTGTATGTATGTATGTATATTCCATTTAAGGTTATGACCTTTAAAAATTAAGATGCCCTACCCATCTATAATTAGGTCTCAATCAATGCTTCATGGTCAAAACATTCTTTGATGGGCCTTTTATTCTATACTATATTCTTTTTCATAAGTATAAAGAAAATTAAACAATTTTCTATTAGCTATTTTATCTATTAAGAAAATTTCAATTTGCTTAGTAGGGAGACTGCACCTATTGCACGCCTTCTCCTATAAAAATCTCTACAAATCATTGTGGGCCACAATACGGACATACAAAAATACATGTGTTGAAAAAAGAAAATGTCATGCCAAGGACCATAATTGAATCTCACATCGAAATAAAAAAGAAAATTTAGTGAATAATTTTATAAAACATATCATAAGTTCACATTTTGCACTCGATGACAACATAGTTCTAAGGATATAAATTTGTGAAGTCTATTAAACTTGGATCGTAACATAAAGAATAAACATATGAGTCACGACTGAGAAGGATTGCACCAAGTAATTAAGTAAAGGGGACATGATTGAATAAACATTATATAATGAAAATAAATTCTTATAAGAAATGTGTTGGTGAATGTGATGGACTCTACAAGAGATTGATGGATAACTTAATTATAGCAGGTACAATGAGTGTTTTTTTTTCTTTTCATTTATGTACATTCAAACAAGTTCCCTTTTATAATTGTCAAAATAGGCGTGAATTTTTAGTGATGGATGTTACATCACTGGTTTCTAATGGTTAGTAGTTCCACTTAGTATCAAAAGTCAAAAATTCTAACATCGTCGGAGTTTATTTTGTCCCTTGAACTCAATGTAGCTACGAATGATATAATTAAACCATTAAAAATGACTTTGTTCAAATTTGGGTCCGCTGAATCAGGTATAATTTCATGACGAATCAATTTGAACCGAACTAAAGTCAGTCCATCTAAAAATTGGGTTGATAGAGCGCCTAGGGTACAAACTCCATTCAACTATATATGTGTTTCTAGTTTTTCAGTTAGATAAGTGTTATAAATAGAGTTTAATTAAAAAATATGCATACAAACAGATCATTTAAAAATGAATTTACACTTGTTATTTTCTTGGAACAGAATGTTAAACATATTTGGATCATGCAATTATTTTTTGAAAAAGAAGCCTGGGACTATAGGGATACGATATACCATGCCTGGACAATACAGTAGTAGCCCAACAGGCCCACAGATCAAGTCCAGTTAGAATCCAATATATAGCATTGTCAAAATAGCCCAATCTAGCACCTTATCTTAGGAAGGCCCAAAAATAGCACCCAAGTGTAGACAACACAGTAGTAGCCCAACAGGCCCATAGCAGAAAAACCCTCTACTTCCTGACTAAGCACATTTAGTTTTGGGATAATACACAAGTACCCCCTAGCCTATAACCGAAATCCGAGAGACACACTTAAACTATACTAAGGTCCTATTACCCCCGAACTCATTTTTATTATAATTTTTTACCCCTTTTCGGCTTACGTGGCTGAGTCCCTGAGTCCGTGACTTCACCTATGTGAAGCGCGTGAGTGCTATTTTTAGACAACACTGACCAATAAAAATTGGCCACGTGTTAAAATAACATTGAAAAAGGAAACCTCGTTAATTCAAATGTCTTCTTCTTTATCAGATGTGTTCTTCATCTTTGAAAACGAAACCTCCATTATTCTTCATCTTAAATTGCTTATTGCTTCAAAAAGATAAGCTTACTTTTGTATATATTCTTTATATTTACATCTTTTCATGTTGATTATTAGTTCTAACTTTAAATTTCTTTCATAATTTTTATGTATAAATGTTAGGGCTAGGAATGACAAAATCTGAGTTGAATAAGTTGTGTATAGATGAGAATGATTCAATGATCAATGCTGAAGTGCGATGCAAGCATGGAATCTTATTGCAAATGCAGACGTCTTGGTCAGATCGCAATCCGGGAAGACGATTTTGATCTTGTCCTCACTATGAGGCCACTAATTGTAAATTTTTTCGATGGAGAGAGTCGACGAAAGATCTCGATTTATTCTTCTGAAATTGGTGAATAGGATTAAGGAGTTAGAAGAAAATTATGAGTGTGTAAAGATGCAATTGGAACAGCTTGATAATTCCAACATGAATTCAATGGACATTGAACAGTCGAAACAAGAGAAAATTCCTTTGGACGAAGTTGAAAGTCTTCAAATTCAATATGAAAATCTCAACATCAATTCAAAGGAGAAGGGTGACGATGTAAAAGAAATGGGTGATTTGAAAGAGAAGAAGATGAAAGGAATGAAAAAGAAGAAAAGGGATGAAGGTTGTCGTTGTTTTGAAAAATTCCTTTGATATTTGATGATTTGTTTATTTGTTATATTTGTTAGCTTTCTAATCCAAGTAGGTAAGTTGAAGGATCAAATGAAATTGTCATAATTTTATGTGGTATTGAAACCTCTATTTGATCTAACATAATGAAAAATTGAATTTGTTTGTGCTTGAAATTGTCTTACTTCTCTACTTTTATTCTGTAAATGAATGATTCAACATTGCATTTATTAGTTTCATGTTTTCACAATTGCCAAAAGAGACAACTAACAGTATCTATTCTCGCAATTGCCAAAACAAAAACAAAGCTTCACATAAATAACACAAGTCACAATTGTAAACAAAAACAAATTTGATTGCCAAAACAAAAACAAAGTGAACTTAAGAGCAAAACAAAGTTTCCACATTACATAAGTACCAGAATTTCAGTACTATTTCATACCTATAACAAAAACAGGAAATAGTTGTTTTTCCTTCAAACATGAAACAAAATAGTAACTTAGTGGACACCAAAACAGTAATAAGAAAACACCACTGATATCAACATTATAGTTTCCATGGGTCTCGAGGCTGTGAAGAGGAGGAAGTATTTGAGTTTGAAAGCCTTGATTGATCTCTAATCTGCTGGAGCCTTCTTGTTGTGATTGCTTGATTTCCTTTCCACTTCAATCCTCTTGTTGGTTTGAAACCAACATCCCCAGTTACAACATTTGATCTCAAAACTCTCTTTGGTCCAGTAGATAATATTTTGCTACTTGGCAGTCCAGGCTACAAAAGTTTTAGAGAATTAAGGTTATTAGAGAACAAATATTATCAAGTTATTAGAGAACAAACATTATGAATGCGTCACAATACTTACATTGAAAGTTTTGAAACCATTTTCAGCTTGAAACACACCCATTCCAGTTACTCTTGGCCTTTTAAATTGAGTTGTGTTTCCAACGCCCTTTCCTTTCCTGACAGTAGCAGTTTCCTATGGTGCAACATTTGTATTCTGGTCTACACCCTGTGTTGTACTATAAAAACACACACATACACACCCAAGCAAATATAAATACAATTCAAGTTAAAGTCCATACTGAGTTGGAGTTAAAGTTAATAATATTGGATTGTTTTAATGTAACTATAACCCCACACATACACACCTATAACCCCACACATACAGAACACACATACCCCACACAGACACAACACAACACCCAACATATCATTGTCTTATTAGAATTAGGTTATTTTACTGTAACCCAACACAGACACAACGCAACACAACACAACACCCAACACAACACAACACAACACCCAACTCATCTTTGTCTTCTTGTCTGTATCCTTTTATTTTAAAAGGAGAATAGAACCTGCACAAACATAACACCACCCAACCTACACATGCACGACTGAAGAAAAAATGTATAATATACCATCACAACATATGTGACAATATGAAAATCGAGTTACATTACGAAGTTCGATATCTAACAGTACCATAACATAAACCCTAAAAAATAAGAATGAAGTTACATTTCACACAAAGATCGAAACTATATTTAACAACATATCATAACCCCTACAAAATCTAAGTATAACAGTAACAAAAAACAAAATAAATTTAAGAAAAAAAACTAACCTTTCACCTTTGATTTCAACCACGATTTCTTGATGACTTAGAATAAATTTTGAATGACTGAAATCTAACATGCACGACTGAAATCGAACACTAAGTACCAAAATCTAACATAGAAAATCGATTATGAGTTTGAATTTCTGAAAATCGAATTGTTCTTTCCCTTGTTCCTTTTGGTAAAGTTGAAAAAGTGGGATGAAGGTTTTGGGAAGTGTAAAAGCTAATCAAAGAGCGAGACTGATAAGTATCTTTTTGGAAAGTTAAAAACGTGGGGCCCAACGCGTGTTAAACAAGTTTTTCAAGTTAGTTGTTTAATAGTGCCACATAAGCCGAAAAGGGGCAAACAATTATAATAAAAATGAGTTCGAGGGGGGGGGGGGGGTAATAGGACCTTAGTATAGTTTAAGTGTGTTTCTGGGATTTTGGTCATAAGCTGGGGGGGTACTTATGCCTTTTCCGTTTAATTTTTAATAGAGAAATTACGCGGACAAGCAAACATATACTAGTTAATTAGTTAACATAGCTATAGTTTGAATTAATTACCATTCGCCCCTAATTTCTAGCTATAATTACGTGCGCCTCTCTCTCTCTCGCCTCTCTCCTCTTTTATACTTATACAAATACAAATTATACATATACATATACAATTATATGACATATATACAAATACAATTTGCCTCTCTCCTCTCTCTCGCTCGCCAGATATATAAATACATATGTATACCAGTTACATATATACAATTATCTGACAAATATACAAATACAATTCGACAGATATACATATACAATTCGCCTCTCTCCACTCTCTGCCCTGCTCGCCTCTCTCCTCCCTCTGATATGTAGCTACGAATCATAATTAACAAACTATAGCTATGGAGCCTACTTAAGTTTATTTTAGTGGCTATTTGCGAAATTTTTGCTTTTTTAATTTACTATATCTTTAATCCCTTTTATATATAGTACCTTATACCTTAAATACATAATAACAATAAAACTTAAGAAAGTACATCAATAATTCAATAGTTTAACACTTAATAATTCATTAAAATTGTGAAGATTCAAAGTTAGTTCAATCACAAATCATAATGACCAAAGTTTAAACTTGTTCTTACTCTAGGGACTAAAAGTGTTAATTATCATTTTTCTTTTTAAAAAAGAGTAGCAAAGTGTCAAAAATCCCTCGAGAAAATAACAAAAAAACAAAGCAGAGAAAAGGCCAAAAGCCTACAACAGACTCTTTACTTTCAAACTCATCTCTCTACTAAAACCATTTTTTCATGCAAACTTCCTCTTCAACATGTGTCACTCTTCTCCCACGCGTCCATTTTCCTCTCCCTTTATATTCACTCCCATCTTCTTCCCCCTTTTCTCATCCCCAATTTCATTTTCATTCACTCTTCAATTAATTTATTTTTTCAAAAAAAAAATAATCAATTCCACCGTTCTCCACCACCGTCCATGGCTGAGCAACACTCCCGTACCCAGCAGCATCAACAACAACAAATGCAAGTTCACCCAACGGAGGCTATCAAAAGCCTTCTTCCTCAAAAAGGTCCATCAAAATCTCAAATCCTTGCTGTCGTCACTCTCTTCCCTATCGGTGGAGCTCTCCTCTGCCTCGCCGGACTTACGCTCGTCGGAACTCTGATCGGATTTGCCGTTGCTACTCCTGCTTTCCTGCTGTTCAGTCCGGTTTTGGTCCCGGCGGCACTGACGATCGCGCTGGCTGTTACCGGATTTTTGACGTCCGGTGCGTTTGGGATAACGGCGTTGTCGGCGTTATCGTGGATGATTAATTACATGAGGAGAATGAGGGGAACAGCTGGAGAGCAGATGGAGCATGCGAAGCGGAGGGTGCAGGAAGCTGCGGGGCATATGGGACAGAGAACCGGCCAGAAGGAATCTACTAGAACGATGTGATTGAAATTTTGAAGAGATTAATCTGGACTACTGTTGATTTCTGTGTGTTTTATAATTTAATCTGTGTATGCATTATGTATACTTATGTGTTGTGTTTAATTAAGTGCTTAATTTGCAGCGTTTTGTTTTCCTACTACTGTAATAAAATGTGAGCTTTTTTTGTTTTTGGTATCTTCTTTTCTTTTCAGTAGCTTTCTGTTTGTTTTATTATTAGATCATTGTCCATGGACATTTAGTTAAACGGCGAATTAAAATGAGTTGCTATTGGATTTTGGATGATTTTAATTCCACAAACATTTTTAATTCGATAAATATGTTCAACGAGATTTCCATTTGCTCGAGTCATTTGCATGGTTAAACACTACAAATATATTATGAAGTGATGTTATGATTATTTAAGTATTAATAAAAGGTCAAATAGTCAGAAATTTCTCCTAATTTAGAAGTTCAATAGATTTTTTTCTTAAATTTTTAGTAATAATTGTTTTTGAATACTATAGACATTTCTTATAAATAAAATATTATATGATGATTATTTAAAACATCGATAAAAGTAAAGTAGTCCAAAATTCTTCGTAACTAACATGGAGAGGACGTCTAAAAGAAAATTACTACACATAATTTGCCACAGAAAAGAGTTGAAATGGTAATTTTAGAATTGCAAACACTGAAAACGTCTACGATATTTAGGGGGAAAAGAAGCCGTTTGTGTTAAAGAGCGTTACATTTCATTACAATCTTTTTCCAACTTTATTTTTTGTGCTATTACTGGAAAGTCTGTATGGAGTAAAAAGTTGTTTGAATATGTCACTAATAACATTGACATAGAAAGGTAGAGGTGTATCTAGGATACTATTACGAAAAGGTGGATTTAAGATATAAATTTAATCGTTTTTACATTTAGGTTCTCATCACCGTAAACTATTAAAATTTTAAAATGATAGGTCCAAAATTATGTTTTATCTATCTAAACCACTTAGAGAAGTGTTACCCTAATTTAGAAAAGAAAAATAGATAAAAGATTCAAATTTTTAACATCACTTAGAGAGGAGCACCCAATCATCATCGCACGACATTATATGATACTTTGAGTGTGGGTTCACATATCTATATTTAAATATATTTTTAAAAATATAACACTATATGATTTTGTAATTATGAGAGGGGAGCACGGGTTCACGTGAATCCGGTGGCCATCCTGGATACGCCCCCGATATATAATAGTGATTGTGCAAACATTTAACACAGTGACTAACATTGTAGAATTTTGGAACACCAAATGCACTTTTTTAAAAGGGAAAATTATACAAAATGACCCTTGGAGGAATTTTGGATGAAGAATATGGATAGTATATACATTTTTGATACATAATTATATGTTATATATACATGATTATATACTATTTATAATATAGTGATACATAATATACACATTATATAAATTATTTATACACTATCGATACATTAACTCTCTCTCTATAAATATATAAAACTATTTTTGTTGAAAATAATTTTTGTCACTCGTACAATTATGTAATGTCGATTAAAAACCCTAGGTCCTTTTGCAGCTTAACGTGGGCTAGCAAGAAAGAACATGTGGGCTTAGCCCACTCCATTTTACTTATAAACCAAATCACTTTATTAACCAACTAACATTTCACAATATAAATTAGGCCCACTAATGTATTAGCTAATTTTTCATCTCATAAATTATATTTATATGTATAATATTTTTTAAATAATTACTACTAACCAATTTTTCAAGTAAAAATTCCTACCTTCATATTCTATTTCTTTAAAAAATCGTATAAACATAAAATGAAATTAAAATACTTTTTTTTGAATTGTGCAATGGTTGTGCCATATTTGTGCAAAAAGTGTGTATGCAATGGAGGCCAATCTCGTTGTACTTTTATACAAATTCCACACATCTAGAAGATTTTATTTAATTATAGAGACCTATCAAAAATTTCTTTAACATTTTGGCACCTGCTTTAGACAACTAATAACTAGTTCGGTTCACGAAGACTCCCAAAGTTTATCAAAGACAATCTTCAAATAAACTCATTAACAAATCAACCCCTTACATAGTCTTTACTAGAAACAAAATGTTCTCCACCTTTGGTCAATATCTTGTGCAGCTTTAGAAAATTTTCACTCATTTATTGCTAGTATGGATTTCTATATCTAATATGCATACATATTATATAAATATATTTCAAAAGTATCCGCTTCAATATGAAATCTGTTAAAATTAGTAAACTATAATTAACAAAGTAACTCTACAGTTTACTTGCAAAAAAAATAATATTGGGATGTTATACAAGTTTAAAAAATCATAGTTATTTTAAACTACGAAATTTTATCATATCATCTGATATATTAGTGTCAGAGATATGTTTGAGCTAAAAAGAATATAGAGTGTATCTTTAGCTTTAAAAACTAGCGGAGGACATTTTCGAACCATATTAAATACGTTAAGAATATTATTGGTCCTATTCCGTGTAAAAATAATTTCAACGTCGTTGAAAAATTCTTGACATTTAGTATCAATTGAACATACAATTTGATTATTGTATTTTAACCTTTTATTTTTAGAAAAAACTTGATTATACATTGTACGTAGTTAATTGTTTAATTAAATTTGGAGTTGAAGTTCAAACCATATTTTCAAGTAAAAAAATTCGATCTTCATGTTCTTATTGTTTCAAAAAACTTGATCAAATGCTCATAATGTATACATAATACATGTATAATGTAGTAAAAATACCTTGCCCTTTTAAGGAAAAACTACCTAATTACACATACATTACTATCATATATACTATATTTATCTCTAGTTTAAAATAATTACACATACTATCACTTTTAATATTTATACCATATATTTTATAAGATTTAATCAGATACACAAATCTCTTAAATATGGTATTGAATAATTATCTTAAATTTAAACTCCTTAATTATTGGTTCCATTAACAAGCCAATTTTTTTTCTACTCAATCTGCTGTTTCCCCAGTACCCCACGTCCACCCGCCCTCTTTTTTCCTTCATCTTCTCCCTCTTTCTTCCTTCACCATTTTTTTTCTATTCAAACTGCCGTTTTCCCCACCCCACGTCCACTAACCCTCTTTTTTCCTTCATCTTCTCCCTCTTTCTTCCTTCACCCTTTCAATACATATTTGTATGTTCAAATCAGCACTATACATATAGGTTTGTTTCTATTGTTTTATTATTCTCATGTATCTTGATTTTATATCTGAGTTAAAGTTCATAATGTTCTCAAGTTCAATTTTAAAAAGTTTTACAAATTAGGTTTTATATTTTTTGATTTTGGTGTATCTCAAACACTTTAATAGCTGACCATTCCCAAAATCGGATGATTCTTGTTAAAGGTACTACACATTAACAATATTATACTAAATCAAACAACTTTTATTTGTTTATTTTCACTCATGAATTTCTCATTGCAGGGACTGACTCTTCATCCGTCAACATTCAAGTCGAGAATAGATCTAAGTATAGGAACGACCCAATGAAGATAGAAGAATTACTCCAAGTTTAATTAACAGAACAAATACGAAAAAATTGCAGATGCTAAAAAAAAGGAAGAATTTTGAAATTTTTTACTTTTTTTTGGATTAATGATAAACATATACTCTACGGTCGTGAATTATTCCTAAATTCATGCATTTCAGTTGCATTCCATATTTAGATACACGTAATTATATGTATATGCTTACTTTGTATCCGAGATACATGTTTTTGAATATAATGTATGAAATTGATACTTGATACATCAAATTAATACTAGATACATATAAACGATACATGAAATTAAAATTAGATCATATAAATAGTTACATGAAATTAATATTAGATCATATAAATAGATACATGAAATTAATACTAGATACATATAACAAATACAAGAAATTAATACTAGATACTTCTATGATACATATGAATGTCCTTGTATAATACTCATGTATCTAAGTGTTTAGTTTGTTGGATACATCATATATTGATAATAGATACATCAAATCAATGAATATTGATAATAGATACATCAAATTAATGAATTTATTATTTTAAGAGTAATAAAATAAAATAAATCAAATTAATGACCAAAATATACATGTTTTTGTCTTTTATTAATAATATTAATGAATTTATTATTTCAAAGAATAATAAAATGAAATTAATTAAACATAGACACACTCCTGAATTTCCGCCTTATATTAAGGAATTTGAATTTCAAATTAATTGTCCATACATTCTGAAAATCCTCAATTACTCCTCTAATTAAGGAAATCAGTTACAACCAATTAATTTAAATAAATAAAATATGTATCTCGATTTTAAAATTCGGCAGATACATGTATCTCACGGATTCAAATTCATGTATCCTAAGCATGAAATATGATAGAGAAAGTAATATTTAAAACTAACGAAAATTTTAGTAATTAGAACCTAAACTAGTGGTATTTATGTAGTTTGCCTTTTTTTTAACTGTGCAATAATTGTGACATATTTGTGCAAAGATTGTGTATGTAAAGAGGAAGCAATGGGGACCAATATTCGATATATTTTTATACATATTCCATTCATTTAGATATTTTTTTAAAATATAGAGAGCAGTCAAAATATTTCTTAACATTTTGGCACCTGCTTTATACGACTAACTAGGCCCTGTTCACGAAGACTCCATAGAGTTTATCAAGGACAATCTTCGAATAAATTCGTTATAGTCTTCCTTGTGACCTATCAAACTAACCCTTACATACTTTTTACTAGAACCAAAATGTTCTCCATCAACAATCAATATCTTGTGCTTCTTCAGAAAACTTTCACAATCATTTACTGCTAGTATAGATTCATGTATCTTCTATACATACATATTATATAAATATATTTTAAAAACAACTTTAATATAAAATATGTTAAAATTAGTAAACTATAATTAACAAAATAACTCTAATTAAAGTTCACTTGCAAAAAAATTAATAATATTGAGATGTTACACAAGTTTTAAAATTAATAGTTATTTTAAACTCTCAAATTTTATCATATCGTCTGATTTATTACTTTTCGAGATATGTTTGAGCTAATATATATATATATATATATATATATATATTTAGTGTATTTTTAGCTTAAACAATTAGCGAAGAACAATTGCAAGCCATAGTAAATACATTAAAGATATATTGATCCTATTCCGTATGAAAATAATTTTAATGTCCTTGGAAAATTAACGAGACTTTGAGACTTAGTATCATTTGGACATACAATTTAATTCATGTATTTTGATTTTTTAAACCTTTTTTTTAAAAAAATAATAATTATACATTGTAGCCAATTGCTTAATTTCAATTTTAAATTGAAGTTCTAACCAATTTTTCAAGTAAAATATTTCGATCGTTATGCCTTTTTTCTTTTCAAAACTTGATCGAAATGCTCATAATGTGTACATGCAGTATAATGAAGTAGAATTGTGCAATGGTTGTGATATATTTGGGAAAAGAGTGTGTATGCAAAGTGGAAGCAATGGGGGCCAACCCAATCTTTCATATATTTTTTATAACAATTTCTGTTCACTTAGATATATTTTTAAATTATAAAGAGCTGCCAAAATATTTCTTTAATTATTGCATTTTAATTGTAGTCAATTGTTTAATTCAACTTGGAATTGAAGTTCTAATCAAATTTTCAAGTAAAAAATTTCGATCTTCGTATTCTTTTTGGTTCAAAAACTTGATCAAAATGCTCATAATTGTATACAAATAGAATGAAGTAAAAATAATTATTTTGTTTTAATTGTGCAGCGATTGTGCCTTATTTGAGCAAAGAGTGTGTATGCAAAGAGGAAGCAATGGGGACCAATCTTCGATATATATTTACATTTCAAAATATTTTGACACCTATTTTTTTTGTTTACTAAAATTTCATGATATTTATCAAGGACAATCTTCGAATAAACTCGTTATAATCTTCCTCATGTCCTATCAAACAAGCCCTTACATACTTTTTACTAGAACCAAAATGCCTTCCCCCCTTTCTGGTCAATATCTTGTGCTTCAAAAAAAAACTTTCACAGTCATCTGTCTGCTCACTCTTCAACCATGCAAAGCTGTGACGACAAGATAAAAGTGGTGATTAATGGATATTATATTAAACTCTCAAATTTTATCATATCATCTAGTCTATTAATTTTAGAGATATGTTTAAGATAAAAATAAAATAAAATATAAAGTGTATTTTTGGCTTAAAAAACTAGTGGAGGGCATTTGCGAGTCATCATATTAAATACGTTAAGGATATTATTAATTCTATTTCCAATAAAAATAATTTCAATGTCCTATCAAAATTCATGAGATTTAGTACCATTTGAACATACAATTCAACTATTGTATTCTGATTCTTTTAACCTTTTATTTCTTAAAAAACTTGATTATACATTGTAGTCAACTGTTTAATTCAATTTGTAATTGAAGTTCTAACCAATTTAAAATGTATACATGTGTAATAAAGTAAAAAATACTCTCTTATTTTGAACTGTGCAACGATTGTGCCATATTTGGGCAAAGAGTATGTACGCAAAGAAGAAATAATGGTGGCCAATCTTCGATATATTCTTATACGTATTTCATTCATTTAAATTTTAAAAAAATTATTATAAAGAGCAGTCAAAATATTTCTTTAACATTTTGCTAACTACTTTATACAACTAACTAGGTTTGTTCATGAAGACTCCACAGAGTTTATCAAGGACATTAATCTTCGAATGAATTCGTTATAGTCCTCCTCATGATCTATCAAACTGACCCTTATATACTTTTTACTAGAACCAAAATGTTCTCCATCTTTGGTTAATATCTTGTGCTGCTTCAGAAAACTTTCACAATCATTTATTGCTAATATAGGTTCATGTATCTTATATACATATATATTATATAAATATATTTCAAAAGTACATGCTTTAATATAAAATCTGCTAAAATTAGCAAAACTTTAATTAACAAAATAACTCTAAATTAAAGTTTACTTTAAAAAATAATAATATTGGGATGTTACACAAGTTTTAAAAATAATATTCTCTCTATTCCATATTAGCTGAATTTGTGAGGTAATGCACACTTATTAAGAAAAACATTCAAGGACATAATATAAACTTTACTTTCCACTATTGCCCTTTGTGAAATCATAAATATAACTTTGCAAGTAGTGCAGTTTATCTTTTAGAAAATATCAAACTTCACAAAGGAAAGGGCAAATATTAAAAAAAAATTCAAACATCCATCTTGAACAATAAAAAAAGCCCCAAAAACTCAATTAATATGAATTATAGAGGGAATAGTTATTTTAAACTTCCAAATTTTATCATATCATCTTATCTATTAGTTGTAGAGATATGTTTGAGCTATAAAAAAAATATAAAGTGTATTTTTAACTTAAAAAAATTAGCGGAGGACATTTGTGAGCCATATTAAATACGTTAAGGATATTATTGGTCCTAATCCGTATAAAAATAATTTCAACGTCCTTGCAAAATTCATGAAATTTAGTATCATTTGGGCATATAATTTAATTATTGTCATTTGATTTTTTTTTTCAACCTTTTATTTTTAAAAAAACTTGGTTATACATGGTAGTCAATTGTTTAATTAAATTTGAATTAAAGTTCTAACCAAATTTTCAACTAATAAATCCCTTCATTTCTTTCAAAAACTTGATTAAAATGCTCATAATGTATACATGTATGATGAAGTAAAAAAATACTCATTTTTTAAAACTGTGCAATGGTTGGGCAATATATGTGCAAAGAATGTGTAGGCAAAGAGGAAGCAATGGGGGCAAATATTCGATATATTTTTATAGAGATTATATTCATTTAGATGATTTTTTTTAATTATAGAGAGCAGTTAAAATATTTCTTTAACATTTTAGCAACTGCTTTACACAACTAACTAGCTCTAGCTCTAGCTCTGTTTACAATCACGGAGACAATCTTCGAATAAACTCGTTATAGTCTTCTTCGTGACCTATCAAACTAGCCCTAACATACTTTTTACTAGAACCAAAATGTACCCCACCTCTGGTCAATATCTTGTGCTTCTTCAGAAAACTTTCACAGTCATCTGCTTGCTCGCACTTCAACCATGCAAAAGCTGTGACGACAAGATAAAAAAGGGTGATTAATGGGTATTATATTAAAACGACGATGAAAGAGCATATAGTGGCAGCTATATTACCAGGCTGTGTTGCAAATGTACGATGGCTGAAGTTGCATTTTCCGACAGGTAAGGTAGGCAAACTAAACGCTTGGCCTTTGTTGACTACCTCTCGCAGTTGACTCCACCTCTTAGCCATTTCCTCGTGGGCATAATCAAAGAAGCGTTTGCTTTCATTTGAGGTTTCTGAGTCCTCGTAAGAATCGCTTATAACATCAAGGATTTTAGCAGCTCTGACTTGTGAATCTTTAGAGACACCAATGCTGCTTATCTCAATGAATTTTACCATCTTTTTCGCGATTGCTTCATCTTTGACAAGTGCCCATCTGCAAAGATTTAGACAACATAATTCCATAATGCAACCTATAAGAATTGTCATTTATTTTGTGGAGCAGTGATGGTTCATGTCGAAACAAAGAAATAGCACTGGCTAACTCAGACTACGTAAATGTGTAAATTGAATTTGGTTTCTAATATCAAGTTTTATTTCGTACTGTTTTCTTAAAAAAAAAAAACAGAAAAGGTTTCTGATTAAAATCTTACATGGAGCAATATAGGAAAATTCAAGTTTCATCAAGAAGTTCATAAAAATTGAGAACCATAGTAGTCCAATATAAGTAACGTACCCTAAACGCATCCCAGCATGTCCCGTGCTTTTGGAAAGGGTGAACAACATTATGTCATGGTCTGCCCTAGAAGAAATTGGAGTATACTGAGGCCAATAATAAGCTACGTCATGAACCAATATTCGTCCGCTCCCATTGAACACAGCTTCCCTGATTGATCCATCAGGATTGTTTGGGGAAGTAACAAGCTCTATATAGGGGTCATCTTTGTCAAAGTCATCGACTTCACCTCTCCACTTGTAGAGCCCAGATTTCAAGCAATCGGTGATCAATGGGTATGACTGCAAGAAGTTAAAAACATATATGAATATGTGAAGTTTATTCTACAACAGAACCATTTATCGTATGTTGTTTAAAACTTGCTTAAAATAGCCAAGTTTCTTTCTTGGAAAGTCATAAAATTACAGCAAAACCAAGCATACATGACTCATGTGCAGCCAAATGAGAAACTCAATATTTACAACCCTAAGTTTCAATATGCCTGCAGCTGCCACGTTTCTCAAGAGTGAGATAGAAGTTCATTTTGGTTAGGAAGCGTTCCGCTGAGATGGTAGGTTTTCAAGTTAAAAGGAAAATGAGTCTGCTGATGGTGTAGCAATATTTTTGCAACCATTCCCCATGATATCCTAAATAAACATATAACACAAGACATTCTTTAAATGGGAAGCGAAGGATGAATATAGTCCATTTAAGTAAGCTATTTGATGGCTTACTCATGTTTTTACTTTCTAGGTCTGCAAGTGCTGGCTCACTTGTTGTCCATAAATTGGGCGTAGGCTACATGCCTATGTTACTCGAATAGTAATATCATAGGCGGCTAAGGATATATATCTAGGTTGGAGATCACAAGTTGTCAACTTGTAGGAAAACATAGAATACAAGAAACACTGAATATTAGAAAAGGTATCATTTAATCGGTCCAAGGAGCAGATAAATAGGCGGGCACATCAAGGTCCTGTAGTTTGAAGTTTTCCTTATACAGGAAGCAATATCAAACAGGAGATATATAGGGCAGAAACATTCACCTCACTAAATCCAAAGGAAAAAAAAAAGAAGAAACAATTCTAGTGAAGAACGCTACTACTTAGCGTGCATACGTCGTTCAAATTTATTTGGGTTCAAGTCTAACATTCTAATTCTATCAGGCACTGATAGTTTAGTTATTCAAGTCTTTATTTGCCCAACTCTAACAAGAACAGAAATGAAATGAACTGCATTTCTTAAAATTCACTAACAGAGAATATTATAATGTGCATCACGTACCGAATAAAATGGGGCAGCAGATACAATACTTATTGGCTCTGGAGCATCGTATGGACAAAGGGCATATAATACAGCCTGAAACAGCTGGGTAGATCCTGTCCCAACCACGATGTGTCGGTTTCCAGTCTCAGCGTTTCCAACTAGCTTGTGCAATCTAGTTACTGCATTTGCAAAACCTGGTTCGAGAAACCAGCAAACGGTTTTGGTATCCGAAAAATAACTAACAGATTGCCAACCAGATATGACAACATTGGTTCTGTCACCCATCTGCTTCCAGTAACTCTGGTACATAGTTGGATCACCACTGCATTGAGTTGCAATAAGACGTTAAAAACTCATACTGCCGGAACATGATGACTATAGAATCATGGAAAAGGATTCTCAATACTCATTGAATTAACGTACAAGCATTCTTAAATGAATCAGATCTTCCTGTATAATTAGTTTAATTAACTAACACAGACAGTATTACAAGATACTGTCAAGTAATAAACAACTTAAGTTTCGTAAATGAAGTATAGCAAACCCATGCAGCAAGGTATGGAAAGTTGACAATAAAACAATAATCGTGGCGCTAATAATAATTACTAGAGCAACGCAAGGGAATGCGAAGATCTTAATATTTAAGGAGCAGATTCAAGTAATCACAATTACTTAACAAATGCAACGTGATGTATAATGTAACTAAGGAGTGTAAAAATCTAGTAAGTGGTCCACCTTGCTAGATGTGAATTAATATGGAATAAAAAGTAGGTATGTAATGCAGAGTTGTGGACCCTCCTCCATTAGGGGAATAAACGGTTGGACGAAAGAGATTTACAAATCAACATAAAATATAAAGAACTTTTAGTTTTTTATCTATATTTATATTTTATTTTGTACTGCATAATATTGGCCAGATGAATTCACATGGCCGACCTCAACTTGTTTGGGACTCTTAGCATAGTTAGTTTGTTGTAACAATCAGGCTAAACAAGAGTTTCTCCCATGCAGTTTGTACATATGGGTCCTATGGGGCTATTGGGAGTCGATTTTCGGCTCCACTCCTGTTTGTCTAGGATGAGGCTCGCCAGAAGTGCCACCCAACTACATTCTTTACACTAAGGACTAAAAGGTAGTGACCTAAAAATAACTCCAAAAAGTTGGCAAATGCAAAAACATGCCTCCAAAACATTTAAGACCAAGCAATTCACCCACTTTTCCAAAATTTATAAAGGGGTGGGTCTTAAAGTGCACTTCCCAATCTTAAGGGCCCCAAAAGCATTTAGTCTTTAGATCTTCTCAAGGACAAAAGGGGATCTGTATGTAAATCAAATGCACTAAACCAAAGAAAACCCACAAACATGCATCTAATTACAAGTAGAGTAAAAGTAACTTTAAACTAACATGGTGGCTTTGGAATCCAAAATGACCACCTTATGAAGATTTGACAATATAAAAGAAACATTAAAATATACTTCCTTGTCTTACTTTCCCTGTTAATTTCGAAAAGAATGTCTTTTTTGAATGACCGTGGTGGGGGCCAGCTTTTGCCCACCTTAACTAATTCCACGGGATATCTGCCACTTTCCATCCGCAACAGGGTACCATGTAACTTTGTCTATCAAAACTAGAACAAACGAAAAAAATCACCTAGTGTTTATCCCTTTTTGGTAACTTTAGAGCATTTTGGTATATTTTATATATCTTTAGTTCAAACAACGGCGTATAAATAAGAATGATTTCTTTTGAGTAGGTTGAGGGTCCTCCAAGAAGTACGTAACACGAGAATGATGATGTCTGGTCAAGCAGAGTAACAAGGACCAGCATCTATGGTGGTGCATAGCAATAGCAGTAGAGCCTAACTTTGGTAACAGAAAATCATTAAGTACGAAGTGAAGCATTCTCCTCTACCTACTCCCGCACATTGTAAATCACAAATCACACACCCCAGCAAAGATCTGTCTTTGTCTCAATGAGCAAACTGACATAACATAAACAATTCACTGCAACCAAAACAGTCTTAACAGCAGAGTGGCTATAATGCCTTTTTGCTTCCTGTGGCTTTTTAACTCAGTCAACAACTATGGAAGTACATAAACAAACCACAAAAGCTAAGGAAAAATGAAAACACAACATAAAACTCCCCCGCTCCGCAACCCACAGACGGACACATACTTTATTCTTATTTTTGTGAGGTAGAGAGAATGATTCCGATTTAACTAAGCAACTTAGTTAAATATATATACGAATTACACTTATCTTGCATTTATTGGTTGATGGATACATTTTATTGTTCTCCTATTATGATATATGACATAACCCTCAATAGATTTTTAGAATCTGGCCAATTTATTAGACCCCATTAACTATTACAGATAGAACCCCAACCACCCTACTCCCTACCGCCTCCACCATTCGATACCCCACCACCTCCTCCTTATAACCCTACCAATTCCGGAAAAAGGTAAAGCAACAAAAATCAGAAAAAACATCAAAAATCCTTCTCACATATCTGTAAAAAATATGTCATTCCTGACCTCCATTAGCAGGCAACAACAGCAAAGGAGCCCTAATTTTTACAATTTTTTTTTTATTTTAGTGACTTGCAGATCAGCTGTTGAACCGATCGGAACTGGAAAAAAGGGAAACTAAACACCAAAAACTCAAATACAAAATAATAAGGCAAAGTAAAAAAGAATAAGCTTGAAAAAATTGAAATGAGTATCTGATAAATAGTTGAGGCATGCATGGTAGAAATGTTAAACAGATTGATCCAATTTTGCTTATTTAACACAAAAGGGGACATGCAATAGGATTAAAACAAAGTTTAAGAGTTTTTTTCTACTACTCACTGATCCAAATTTATGTACTTATTCTGAATTTGCCCGTCACTTTCTGGCTTCGGCTCCGCAGCATAAGAAGAAAGATGAGCCTCATTCTGCCGGACCGACCAATCCATCCTCAAATTCCCGTCATGAATCAGCTTCAATAGGAATCCAATATTAATGGCTACAGAAAGCATCAACCAGTGCAGCAGGGCAGTCTGGTCTTTTACTTTCTTACCACTAATAACTTTCGAAGCCATTTTTCTCCAACAAAAGATTAGTATACGAAAGATATGAAAAGAGGAGAAGTGGGGTTTCTTCTTATATATAGAGGTTGATGAAGCAATGAACTCTGAACACCTGGAAAGCGGTGGTAAATGAGAGTTAAGGAGATGGAGAAAACTATACTGATTTTTTCACTTCGTTACAATCTAGATAGAGCAAAAAGACAAAGAAGAAAAGGAAAAATTAAATTTTCTTTTGACCCGTATGTGTAGTGCATGCAGAAATAGCACTTGAATTAATGTAGATGAGCTTCAGTTCATTGATGATTCACAGTTGGGAGAAGAAAAAGGCATTGGCGTTTTCTGGGGAAATTGAAAAAGCTTGGGAAGTAGGAAGTAGGAAGTAGCAGTAGTGTTGAATTACAACTCTTTTAAGGAGTATTGTATTTATGATTATAAAAAAATGGAATTTTGTATTTGTGATTTTGTTGACGCTTCATTTAAGTGTTGGAATTGGGAGATGGGTTAATTAAAGCTGACACTCTTATGTAAGCCTGTGTGCTCTCTGGTGCACCCCACTCCCAATTTTATTTATTTATTGCCTTCCCTTTTTTCTTTTTAGTAATTTTTAAATATAGTTGAACAAGTTTAATAATATAAAATTAAATAATATTTTGATATATTAGTTATAATTTAATTTAAGATCACAAAAATGTATATCTTTTCATTTCTTCCATTATTCTATTTTTTTACTTTTAGATATCACTTTTAATATATATATTTTTACTTTTAGATATCACTTTTAATATATATAAAAAAACATTTTCCCATATTTTACTCTTATCATTAGTTATATACGCTCTAAATTATTTTTCAAAATATAATATTAAATATTGATTAATATGAAAATTATGATAAAATACAAATATCAATTATTGTTTTTTAATAGACGTGTAATGCTTAAAATGAATAAATAAAAACAAATGGAATTTTTTTTTCTTGAACTTCGTGTTTAATTAAAGGGAGATTTATGCAAAATAGCAAACATTTAGCCTATATTAGGTACTATAGCTATAGTTTAAGAAAATTGTAATGCGTTGCTATAGTTTTCCCAATTTTTGCTATTCGTCTAATTTGTATAATTCGCCTGATTTGTATAAATTCAAAATTCGTATAATTCAGTTCCTAATTGGATAAATTCAGAATTTTATATATGATTACCCTAGCATTTGTATGCGATTTATGAAAAATTCATAATAAATTACCATGTTCGTATATTGACAAGCGAAATATACAAACGGAGTTCTGAAAAATTCCTTAATGTATAAATACAAAATTTGTATATATTTACCCTATTTGTATATTTGCAAGACAGGTAGAAATATATAAACCGTAGCCTCCATAGCAAATGTAACTATAATTATGAAGCGCAATTTTCAAAATTACAACTATAGAGCCTTATTATGTTTGCTATTTCTGAAATATTATAAGATACAACTTTTTTTATATAGATATTTTACAATTTTTAAAATTCTGCATCCGTGGATCTCTTTTCTCCGTTCATAAACAAATAAATTAAATATTTAAAAGGAAAGAAATCATGTTAGTTAAAAGGAACACGTATTATAAAGTGTTTAAGCTCGATGTACTAATAAAGTAAAAATATTTATATAATAAAATAAAATAAATATATACCTTATATTAATATCTTAATAAATATTAAATGACAATTTTATAAACATAATAACAATCATAGCATCACAGGTTATAATTCTTTTGAATAAAAAAAAAAGCAGAATACAAATTTTATATCCTTATAAAATCAAAGGAGGCTCTCCTTTGAATGAACGACAAAATAAGCAGTGGTACCCAAAATATTTAAATCGTAAAGTATTCTTAATATAAAAATTAATACTGAAAGTGGTGTTTACGTAACATATTTATTTATATATAAAAATAAATTAACATTAATGATACTAATTAGTACTTGGCTCCAAATATAAACACCCGTAACTCATCACATGGGAGAGAGAACTTTAACAAATATATTAGCACTTTACAACGATGTTTAATTATGAGGTAACAACGTGTTGCCTAATCACGTTCGAATATATGTTAAATGAGATTGGATTAAATTTAAGGAAAAATTACTAAAGTACGCACTTAAGTATATTATTTTCCATTTGTCCCTATATATTTTAAAAATAACTAAAATCCCTTATTTTAATAATGTATTCGTATTAATGTATTAATGTATCCGGATTGGATTAATTTTTATTTTAATAATGTATCCGCGCTTTCATTAATGTATCCGGATTGAGTTAATTTTTATTTTAATAATGTATCCGTATTAATGTATCCGTGCTTGTATTAATGTATCCGCGCTTTCATTAATGTATCCGGATTGGGTTAATTTTAAGGGATTATTGTAATTAGAAAAAAATTATGGATAGATAGTAATTTCATCTACACTATGTGATTTATGTAACATACCCTAAATTTAAACCGATTAAAATAAATTAAGTTAATAGATGAATATATCTATTCACACAAAATTATTTGGCCTGAAACAAATTAAAAAGTGAGTCATAACTCAATTCGCTCAATTCTTACTAAATTTTGATTTCTTTGTTGGTTTATTTATATTTTTTAAGTACCTAATAGAATTTTTTTATTATTATAACTATATATTATATAACTTATTAAAAAAATTAACGATTAAACGATATATAAATAATACTTAATAATTGTTTTCCCTTTTTTAAGTGCAATTCCTGTAAAATTAATAAGTAGGATTTAGTCATTACACTAATTTGTATGTTCAAATTTCGAAAAGAAATAAAATTATATTGAACAAGTAAATAAAAAACACGAATAAATAACTAAAAATAATTTATGACACTGAAAGAAGAAAAAGAATAAGATAGATATATACAAAAAGGAATGAAAGATAAATAGAAAATAGTGATCTTTTTCCCTTTATCATTTATTCAATTGACAAATTTCATATTGAACTCTGTACATTTCTCACGAATTTTATTTATTAAATAACTTTATGTATGATGTTAGAAAAATATGAAAGGTGATAGAATCACAAACAGTGTAATTAACATAAAAAAATAATCATAAAAGTTATAACATAGAAATATAATCATATTTTAAGTTTTCTCATTATTGCGCAAAGCGGAAGAGAGTATACTACTATTTAATAATATTTAGTGAATAATAATCTCTATATATATACAAAGCTGAATGAAGATAATCTGATGTGGCACCTCTCTATGGCCAGGATTTCTATTTATTTTTTTTCTCATTTTTTTGGTCTTTTTCCTATTTCTTCTATTTACTTGCTCTATTAAAAAAACTTTTGAAGAAATTAAAGATAATGTTCAATAAATTAGTGGCAGTTATACCTGTTTTAATATTCATAGCTATAGCACATCTATATATATATAAAGAGCCGAATGAAGACAATCTGATGTGGCACCTCTCTATGACCAGGATTTCTATTTATCTTTTTTCTCATTTTTTTGTCTTTTTTCCTATTTCTTCTATTTACTTGCTCTATTAAAAAAACTTTTGAAGAAATTAAAGATAATGTTCAATAAATTAGTGGCAGTTATATCAGTTTTAATATTCATAACTATAACGCATAAATGATAGAATTAAAAGAGAAATAAATAATTGTTACATAACGTATATGAGAGGAGAGCAAAAGTTATCTCTTGTGCATACAAGTTTAATTTCAAAGGTACTAACATTTAAAGTAGAGTAGCTAATCACAAAATATTTCAAACAATATGATAGAAGCTATTCACCAACATATATTGATGTGTTTATTCTTGTCGGAGCAGTAGAAAAACTCATGGTTTGATTAACTCTTATCCCAATATTTCATTTCTTTGTAAGGTTGTGTTTTAGACATTTTTTTATTTAAATTATTTTCCTTCTTTACTTTACGTTTTAAATTTTGCAGGAACATCAAACAAGTTTCATTGAACATATACATATCAATGAGAGGAAAATTCGACAATGCACAAAAATCACGAAGGAGAGAAAGATAACACGCGGCGAAAAAAGAACAACAAAAATAAAAAAGCTCCTTGCAAGCTAATTTAGAGATGAGGAGAAGGGATTTCAGAACGAACAAAAAATTCGCGTAATTCTTAACTTTATCTCTTCTGATGATGATGATGGAATGTTACTTCTTCATGAGAAAGAGACATTATCTCATGATCTTTCTGAAAATATTGATGTAAGAAGAAAAGTCATGTAATAATCATTTTTATTTTAAATAAAAGACCTTTTGAAAGGATTTTGCACTATAATTCTTTCTACAAGAAAATATATATTGAGAAAAAAATCATTTTGATTGAGAAACTTATAGAAAGCATGATAAATGGTTCAATGGCAAAGAAGAATTATTTAGAAGGGAATCAATTTATTTATGGAATTCATATTAAATTAGGAGGAGAATAAGGAGAAATCTAGATTCTAATTTATTTTATTTTTAAAAAAAAACGTTTTTATATATATTTTTCCTTATTTATCTTCAATTAAAGTTTGTTTATTTTAACAAACGTTTTTCTGTTTTTTTTCCTTATCATTCTTTAATTAAAGTTTGTTTTATTTCTTTTATATATCTTTAATTAAAGTTTATATTCTTAGAATAAAGAATCTTATTATATATAAGACGTGACATTTTCTAAGGCCTAAAATTTTTTTTTTGTTTTTTTGTTTTTATAATTTTATATTTTTTCTAATTTTAAAAAACTGAAAATTTCACTTTCAAATTTTATTGAATGTCATAAGTGATTTTATTTAATTTCATTCATCATCAATCATGCTAATTTTTTTACTTTCTTACCTTAATTTGATCATCACTCTCATTTATATCATTTTCTTATCCTTAAATCACTTATTTTATTTTATTTATTTATTTTGTACCTTTTTATTTATTTATTACAAGAAATTAGTTATTATAACTTGGTAAGAATTGCATAGCTATTTTCTTTTACATAATTTGATTTATTTTTATTTGAATTTAGATCATTTCTTTTGCTAAAGATTCATATCTATTTGTAATAATAAAGTTAAAATTAGAAAAGGATGACACCTTCTTACTTCAGCTATTTATTTATTTTTATCATTTTTTGACATTTTCTCTTATATTTTCTTAAAATAATTGCTAAAAATGTGTTTGGAAGTTTATTTATTTATTATATTTTATTTTATATTTTTCCTAACTTTTAAAAGACTGAAATTTTACAGAATATCAAATATGATCATATTTAAATCCTTTCATCATTGATCGTATTTATTGTTTAAATTTTCTTTCCTTAATCTCATCATTAATGTTATTGATATTATTTCCTTAAATCACTTCTGTTCCTTTCTTTGTTCTTTTTACTTTTTATTTATTTCAAAAAATATAATTGTTATAACTTTATAAGAATTGTATATATATATATATATATATATGGTTCAAGTGCATGAAGAATTATTTAGAAGGGAATCAATTTATTTATGAAATTCATATTAAGTTACGAGGAGAATAAGGAGAAATCTAGATTCTAATTTTATTTTATTTTCAAAAAAAACGTTTTTCTATTTTTTTTTCTTCCCCTTATTTATCTTCAATTAAAGTTTGTTTTATTTTAAAAAAACGTTTTTCAGTTTTTTTTCCTTATCTATCTTTAATTAAAGTTTGTTTTATTTCTTTTATATATCTTTGATTAAAGTTTATTTTCTTAGAAGAAATAATTTTATTATATATATGCGTGACATTTTCTAAGACCTAATTTTTTTTTTGTTTTTTGGTTTTTTGTTTTTATTATTTTTCTAATTTTAAAAAACTGAATATTTCACTTTCAAATTTTATTGAATATCATAGGTGAACTTATTTAATTTCATTCATCATCAATCATACTAATTTTTTTACTTCCTTATTTTAATTTAATCATCACTCTCATTTATATCATTTCCTTATCCTTGAATGACTTCTTTTATTTTTTTGTTTTTTTCTACTTTTTTATTTATTTATTACAAGAAATTTGTTATTATAACTTGGTAAGAATTGCATAGATACTTTCTTTTACAGAATTCGATTTATTTATTTTTGAATTTAGATAATTTTTTCTGTTAAAGATCCATATCTATACATAATAATAAAGTTAAAATTAAAAAAGGACGACACCCTTCTTACTTCAGATATTTATTTATTTTTATCAATTTTTTTTTGACATTTTCTCTTATATTTTCTTAAAATGATTGCTAAAATTTGTGTTTGAAAATTTACTTATTTATTTTATTTTATATTTTTCCTAATTTTTAAAAGACTGCAAATTTTACAGACTATCAAATATGACCATATTTAAATTCTTTCATCATTAATGCTATTAATTTTTAAAATTTTCTTTCCTTAATCTCATCATTAATGTTATTGATATCATTTCCTTAAATCACTTCTTTTCCTTTCTTTGTTCTTTTTACTTTTTATTTATTTCAAAAAAATAATTGTTATAACTTTATAAGAATTAATTTGTCATTTTTTTTTGAATTTTTAGATCATTTCTTCTATTATAGATCTATATCTATATGAAATAATAAAATTAAAAATATATATGGTGATGTGACATCCTTATAGTCCAGATATTTATTTATTTTTACCAATTTGTTTGGACATTTTTTCTTATATTTTTCTTAAACTAATTGCTTAAAAATGAAGTTACTGCATCAAAAAATTTATGATAATTATTTACATTCATTGCTCAATTAAAAAGAGAAATAAACTATGCATGGAATGTTTCAGTCTTTAATTATTTGTTTCATTTTTATTAGAGTAGAGCCTTAAAAAAAATTATTTTAAAATTACTCATTTTAGTTCTCACATTTTCATCGTATGTGAACAAAATACACATGCAGAGCAACCAACAAATCCTTCACTTTTGTCATAATATTCATTTTCCACTTCTTTCAGATATATATAAGGTGTGTTTTATTAACCTCTTATATACATAAATATTACCTCTTATGAAGATGGTTTTTTAGGTTATTTGCTATTAAGTTTTCTATTTTTGCTAATTAATTAGAATTATTTTTTTATTTTGTGAGATGATCCTTTTTTTTTTGCACTTTTCAATATTATATTATTATGCAAGTTTTTTTCTATTCATATAACAATGTTTGTTTTTTTTTTTTTAATCATTTCTTGATTTATTAGTGTAGTAAATTTTTGAAATGAAAACTTTAATTTGATTTAAAAAGTGATATATTAGTGATATGTGCAATATTAGATTAAAAAAGTGACCTTGCAATTAAATTAAATAAATGTCTGAAAAAAGATATATGAAACAATAAATCAATTAATTAGATGTTGTTAAGTCAATTGCTTGATTTGAGCAAACTAATATCAATGTCATTATTAGTAGAATATATAGGATCAGTTTTATTTTCATTTTTCAATGAAAGTTGATGACCTACAAAATTTAAGCTTTATTCATATTGTATTACAGATTTAAAAGTAATCAATTTTAGATTGCTAAATTATTTGTGACTCGCTTATTTTCTATTTTGCTAACATCATATATTAAAAATATAAATTTAGTTCTTATTCTTGATTATCACTAAACTATTATAACTTATGGATTTAAGGATTTCCACAAAAAAAGATCATATGAATTTGAAGTATTGCAAGTTATATTTCATGAAGAGGTAATTTATAAAAAAATATTTTTAAATTATTGTTATACCGCGCAAAGCGCGGACTAGTTTTCTAGTTTATCAATAAAGGTAATAGCTAATAATAACGATTTAAAAAAAAAATTACTTATAGAAAAAAATAGAATGGAGTTTAACGCCTAAAATTAAGTATTTTTCATTGATTAAATATTCATAAATTTATTTGGGCTTCTAATTTGTGATGGGTCAATTTAGACATAAATCAAACCAATCTATTATCATAATCACTTCAATCCAAACTCATTTAAGTATAAATGAATTAAATGAAATACATGTGTTTGAGTTAGTTTTGTCACACCTATCAATATTTATTACTAGACAAGATAAGGGTCAAAGCTTTGATCATCTTGAATAAAAAGATTAAGAAAAAATGTGATCATAATCTCGTCTAATTCATTTAAACTTCGTTTCTAGTTAAGATTGGTAGTGCCTTTGACCTTTAAGGTTGTGAATTATATCTCAAAGAGATTAACAAGCTAGGAGAAATTAAAAAAGGAAAAGAAAAATAACGATAGACTTATATTTGACTAAAAAAATTCATGAAAGGGTTATATTTATCTATGTATTCTCACAAATAAGTTACATTTGTTCTTTGTTATACTTTTTAAATATATTTGTCATTTTCATCTGACTTTAGAATCATATTTGCCACTTGTACTCTAAAAAAGGGTCATATTTATCTCTACGACGTTAAACGTTCACATCTTCAATATATTTGCCCCTTTCTTCCAATTTTAGGATCATATTTGCCCTTATACTCTCAAAAAAGTCATATCTACCCCTATGTCGTTAACTTTGCATGTCCACAACATATTTGCCCTCTTCATCCAACTTTAGAGATTATTTTACTCTTGTATTATAAAAAAAGACTATATTTATTCCAATTGCGTTAAATCCTCATGTCTCACCTTAATTTTCCTATGTGGATCCTTCGAGACATATTTTTTTCTCAATTAATTTACTAACTTATTTAAACTCTTTTAATCTGACCCACTAAAAAATTTAAAACTCAAATATGAATTTGAAGTATTGCAAGTTATACTTCATGAAGAGGTAATTTATAAAAAAATATTTTTAAATTATTGTTATACCGCGCAAAGCGCGGACTAGTTTTCTAGTTTATCAATAAAGGTAATAGCTAATAATAACGATTTTTAAAAAAAAAAATTAATTATAGAAAAAAATAGAATGGAGTTTAACGCCTAAAATAAGTATTTTTCATTGATTAAAGATTCATAAATTTATTTGGGCTGCTAATTTGTGATGGGTCAATTTAGACATAAATCAAACCAATCTATTATCACAATCACTTCAATCCAAACTCATTTAAGTATAAATGAATTAAATGAAATACATGTTGTTTGAGTTAGTTTTGTCACACCTAACAATATTTATTACTAGACAAGATAAGGGTCAAAGCTTTGATCATCTTGAATAAAAAGATTAAGAAAAAATGTGATCATAATCTCGTCTAATTCATTTAAACTTCGTTTCTAGTTAAGATTGGTAGTGCCTTTGACCTTTAAGGTTGTGAATTATATCTCAAAGAGATTAACAAGCTAGGAGAAATTAAAAAAGGAAAAGAAAAATAACGATAGACTTATATTTGACTAAAAAAATTCATAAAAGGGTTATATTTATCTATGTACTCTCACAAATAAGTTACATTTGTTCTTTGTTATACTTTATAAATATATTTGTCATTTTCATCTGACTTTAGAATCATATTTGCCACTTGTACTCTAAAAAAGGGTCATATTTATCTCTACGACGTTAAATCTTCACATCTTCAATATATTTTCCCCTTTCTTCCAATTTTAGGATCATATTTGCCCTTATACTCTCAAAAAAGTCATATCTACGCCTACGTCGTTAAATTTGCATGTCCACAACATATTTGCCCTTTTCATCCAACTTTAGAGGTTATATTACTCTTGTATTATAAAAAAAGACTATATATATTCCAATTGCGTTAAATCCTCATGTCTCACCTTAATTTTCCTATGTGGATCCTTCGAGACATATTTTTTTCTCAATTAATTTACTAACTTATTTAAACTCTTTTAATCTGACCCACTAAAAAATTTAAAACTCAAAAACTTTATCGTTTGTCTTTGGTGGATTTCACCACTCAAATCTCGTCCATATCAAAACTCAACTTCTTTTATTGCAATAGATAATTGTTGTTCTAACAATTTTTATTTATTACACTAATTTTCTAAATAAATTTTTTTATAACTATTGCAAATAAAAGATAATTAACTTAAATTAGAAAACACCGATTTAGAAAGGGACAACCTCTGTGAGTTGAGAAAGAGATGTAACGAGGTTGCAAGGAGGAATTTATTGATAACCCACAGCTGAAGGAAGAAGAAGATGACGTTCGTGATGGCTCCAGGCGGTGACATTGAAGAGATAGTAGCGGGGCTCAAGTTAGGAAACCCTAGATTTTAGGGCATATTAAAGAGACGTTGGCCTAGGGCTGTTCAAAACCGAATCGAAACCGATAACTCAAATCGAAAAAAAGTTATTGGTTTATCAGTAATGGGTTATTGGTTTAGAGGTTTTGATAACGGTTTTGAATTTTTTTGTTATCGGGTTATCGGTTCTTAACGGTTTGAGGTTTTTTCTTAATGGGTTAACCGATAACCCGATAGTAAATTAAATAATTATATTTATATCATTTTGTATACAAAGTCCTTCACTTAGAGTTTAGTTTCCTACTTTTATTTCTGGCTGTCTCAAACTCTTGGATATTCTTCAATGTAAAAGTGTTTGCTTTTTAGCAAGATGTAATTTGTAAACTCATGTGCATGGTTCATTTGGTTTGTCACCTTGTTTCTTAGTGATTTTTAATGACTTTTTTTTTGTGTCAAATCTTAATGGTTAAATCGATAACCGAACCGATAACGATCAATAACTAATAAACCAATAACCGATAAGCCAATATATTAATGGTTCTTTAATGGTTTAGCATCTCTACAAACCGATAAACTTCAAAACCGAACCCAACCGACCGATACACAGCCCTACGTTGGCCGGTCTATTTTGGACTAGGGCGGGCCAGATGTTTTTTGTTTGTGATTTTTTTGGGTTCGATTGGGCTAGTTTGTACAGATTTTATAAGTATAAATTACATAAATCCCATAGTATAAGGAGTAAATTACATCATATCCCTACTCTTTTTCTAATTACAATAATCCCTTAAAATTTGTACCTTCCGGATACATAAGTCACCATCCCAATACATTATTTCTACTACAAGAATCCTTATGTTGCAAGAATCCTTTTGTTGCGCTAAAAATGTGAACAAAATCTTTTCTGTTGCGCTTTAAAAGGAAAAAAACGTAAAATTAAATATCAAATTCATAAATTGCGCAATCACGTTTTTGTCAAATCTCTCTCAAATCAGTCTCTTCCAAATCATAACAGATTCAAACAATTCAAAATTTAAATTTCTTCTCCCAAATCATAAAAAATCCTTTCAAATTTGATTCGAAATTGTTAGGGGTTTGAAGAAGTTCTTGTGCTTCTCTGAGGGCTCTCATCCTCAAACAATTCAAAGTTTAAATTTCTTCTCCCAAATTGTAAAAAGTCCTTTCAAATTTGATTCAAAATTGTTAGGGGTTTGAAGAAGTCTGAGGGCTCCCATCCTCTCCCTTCGCGCAGCTATCGCCGCTTCTATGGCGTTTTGCTCCTCCATCAATATAAACGGGCCGTTGCCGCCGACTCTATGACGTTTTCCTCCACCATCAACATATATGGAAAAATAAGAAGAACACAACATTGATGGAGTAACTGGTTTGATTTATATGTATTAGCTTTTTGTAAATTTTAAGTATAAATAGTGTGGTAAAACACAACATTCATGTATCATGCACATAAAATTGTGCATGATACATTACTATTTATGTATCCGGTGTCGCCGCCTCTATGGTATTTTCCTCCACCATCGACATAAACGGAAAAAGCAGAAGAACACGACATTGATGGAGCAACTGGTTGGGCGTTTTCCTCCACCATCGACATAAACGAAAAAAGCAGAAGAACACAACATTGATGGAGCAACTGGTTGGATTTATATGTATTAACTATTTGTAAATTTTAAGTAAAAATGGCGTGGTAGAACACAACATTCATGTATCATGCCCATAAAATTGTGCATGATACATTACTATTTATTTATCCAACGAGATACATTGAGAATCTGTGGCAGAACAAAATTTTCATCCTTTTTTGGGCGCTTATTCATAATAGATTTAGAAGTCGAGATTCTTCTTCGACTTTGTCTTCTCCAACTCCAGATTCTTCATGAATAAGACTGAACAAATATTAAAGAGTGCAGATACATAACATACAACAGATTTTGGTACTGTCTATATAGCCTTTTAAATTTGAATACGATTGAAGATACATTATAGAACTTGATACATATAAATGATACATTTGGTAGTGTTTATGTATAAGTACATTTATATTGAACATGATAAACACTAATCGAAGATTCAACAACATTAGGGTTATGTATCAATACCGTAAATATGAACATGATACATTGCATAACAACGAAAGCTACTGTAGCAGTGATGTATCAGATCAATGATAACACTAACAAAGGCTAATTTAATGTATCATAAAGTTAAAACAAAAGCATTATACAAAAGTTTATGAATCAAAATCGACTAGATACATTAAAAATCTGAACCTTGGGTAGAGAAGGGTGTTTAGCAACATGTTCTACTCCCTCCTTATTTTGTATCAGAAAAAGTTGAACAACAAAATATCGAAAAAAAAACCAACAATCTAATATGCTGAAATAAAAAAAAAATTGTGAATAAATCCTTCTACACTTTCTCCTTTGCTCTATATCAACTCCAATAACTTTTTTTCACTTTCAACAATGGCGTCACCCATGGATCTCGATCCAAAGTTTTTATCGGAGCCACCAACACCTTGACCTTTTTCTCCCTTTTTGTGTATTTTTTTCACGAAGTCGAAAAGAAGGAGCATCTTTCATATGTATCAGGACTTTGATGATGAAAAATTTTAAAAATTTAAAAAAAAGGATGAACCATAAGTTGGAGAAGATGAAAAACTACATATTCATGAAATTGAATTCGATTGACTGGAGAGAGAAAGATTTTGAAATTCAAATTGTAATGAAGGAAGTAATTGATAAGATTGTAGGAATGAAAATAGGGAGAGATTGAAGAAGTGAAAATAAGAAGACGGAAGCGTGGCTTTGGGAGTTGATCAGTAATGCATCCGGTTGAGTTTGGTTTTGGACGAAAAGAAGAATTTTTGTAATATTTTGGAATGGTAGGGAATAATTGAAAATATGATAAATAAGGATGTGTAGATAGATAAGTTTTCCATTTTATAATTGGAATAAAAGAGCTCTTAGCTCACCTAATTAAAAAAAAGAAAAGAAAAGAAAAGAAAACACCGATTACTACTACGTTCTCTCTAGATTTTTGCTCAATAGAATATTTACGGTCACTAATGTTCCACATCGTTTCTTTTCAGATGTCTTTTATTTGTGTCCCAAATTATGTTTGTTGAATCACATGCAAATTCGTAATCAGAAAAGTCAAAGTTTATTTCCTATGTTGAAATATTAAATTTTATTATCACCTTGAAACTACTGATAAAAAATCATGGGATAAATACTACCCAAAAAAAAAAAAATTCGTCCTAAGCAGCTTATGAATTGACATGTAAATGAGCTAATAGCTTTAATCGAAAAAATCATGTCACATAAATCACATAAGAAAATTAAGATAAAGACATGATGACTTAACGTTGTAGGGTAAATATGACATTTTTACAGAGTATCAGAGCAAATATGATCCCAAAAGTTGGAAGAAAAGTGCAAATATATTGAGGACATAAGAATTTAACATCGTAGGAATAAAAATTACCCTTTTTGAGAGTATAAGGACATATATAATCCTAAAGTTGAATGAAATTTTACGTTCTTGGCATTAAAAATTTAATACAAAATCACAAAATCTTTTATTCCTAATAAAAATCTTTTTAGTGTAGTTGCTGCCATTAATATTTCTTTTCCTTTCTTTATTTTGGTTTAAATTGTTTTTCCTAATATTTTGATGGCAAATGGATTCCAACCATCAATTTACACGTGACAATCGAGAGCGGAAGAGGATCAACTCAACATATGATATGTACATTTTAAGGTATTTATTATATCGATGTAAAGTAAATATCAATACATAATAAATAATTCTTGTATTTTATTCTTTTAAAAAATTACTTGTAAAATATAATATACTAGAGAAATTTATTAGTAATTCCTTCAATTTAAAATGAATAAAGATCAAATATATTTGAGAACATCCGTCATTAATATAGATAATGACTCATTGATGAAATTCAAATTTACTGTGCAATCACAATAATTCAAATTCTAGTTATCGAATAATTAGTGAGATTATTTATTTAAGAAGAGATAAAATAAAGTTTGAAGGTGCTTTTTGTATTTTTTTTAAATTTGAGAGTACTTTTAGTGTAATAAAAGAAGTTACAAGAAATGTTTGTAACTAAACATAAAAGAGTCATTGTTGAGTCATTGCACTTGGTCATTTTTTTAATCTGAGATTACTATAATCTTTGACTGATCTGTTGCTAAATTTGGCATATTATTTAATATTACTTTCAAATTATTTAGAAAAGATGGCGGAAATACTCAATATTTAAGTAAATTCAAAGTGTAAAAAATCTTTATGTTGTAAATAATTTCAACTCATTTTTATAAAGTTGACCAATAGTAAAATATCTTTGTCAATTTTATTAATATAATTTGAAAGAGATAAACATAATTCAGGTATACAAGCTATAGTTATAAATAGGCAGAAGGTACTCATATCTTTCTCCACTGAATTATAAGAAAAAAAAACAAAAATCTCTCATATACAATTACCAACTTCATTTGTTTGTGCTTACAATCATGTCTCGTCTACTATCATGCTTCTCACGCCGCCGTCGACATTCCACCACTCCTCCTCCATCACCATCATTACCATCAATGCCTCAATCGTTAATATTCAATAATACCAATCCCAATTTCACTACCTCAGCACCACCACTGCCACCACCACCATCACCATCACTACCACCATCACCACCACCACCACCACCACCATCACCATCACCACCATCAATATCTCAGCAATTAATATTTAACAGTTCCATTTTCAATTCCACCACATCAGCACCACCATCACCTCCACCAACGCCTCAACCGCTAATATTCCGCAATGCCATTTCCGATTCTGTTGATCAACCACCCCAATCTTGGTTGGAGATGGGGCTCTCCGGTCATTCAGTTACATTTAATCTTTTTCTGACCAACAATCAAGAGATTGTTATAGTTATGCAGGACCCTGCGTGTTTAGCTCAAATTCTAATGGAAGGGATGAGGTTGGGAATAGAAGCATATGGAAATGACATGAATTTTCCACTAGTGGAGAATCTATATATGCCAATAAATCTTCCGGGGACCGAACTTCCTTTTTTTCACCCCGAACAACCAGAGGGGCCAATACTTGCACCCTTAATTCAATCCCAGATTAATCCACCAGTCTCGCTGATCGAGGTCCCAACTTTCGAACCTTCCAACAATAATACTCATCAAAGTACCCCACAAATCGAAGAAGACATAACTCCTCTACCTTCGATGGCACTTCAATATGGAATTCGCCCAAAGATGTATGTTCTCAACTCTATGAAATCCTTTATCATAGAGGAGGAATACATAAAAAAAATACATCCTCAAGTGCTCAATAAGACTCAATAAGTGCACCATGAATATCAGAGTCATAACAAATCCTAACTCCAAAAAAAAGTCTATAGTCCTTTTAGTACCAACACTTGTGAGCCCTCCAGATGATGAAGACGACGACGAAGAAGAATCCCCAAAAATGAGTCTAATGATATGGAATTGTCGTGGATCTGAGCATTCCAACTTTCATATAAGTTTTCGGTCTATGCTTGACTACTATCGCCCAACCATGGTTTTGCTTTTGGAGACTCACATGACACACCACCAACACCTCGCAGATGACTTTAGCTTCAGTGATATAGCTAATGTTCCGGCGATTGAAGGTTGTGGAGGAATGGCACTAATTTGTAAATAATTGTGTAATTCTATTTACAAAAATAATTATTGCTTGCATCAAATTCTTCTGTTTTAAGTACACTCATTTATTAAAGTGACATAATTTAGCTTCCTTAAAAATCATCATGCCTTGGACAATACAATTATAGTTCAAGAAATATTGAAGAAATTCAAATGGAGAAAAAAGGGTCCCTTGAGTCATATATTAATTAAACTTAATTTAGAAAAAAAATTCAACCATATTAAATGGTCATTAATTCATCAAGCTCTCCCATTTTTCTTAAAAAAATTTCAACATAACTCGTTACTCTTATTTAGGGGTGTACATGATTGGATTGGTTTGGGTTTTTCAAATATCAAATCAAACCATTTGTGTCAAATTTTAAATCAAACCAAACCAATAAAACTCGAATTTTTTCGGGTTTTTCAACCTCGGGTTGGTTCGGATTTTTCAAATACCAAACCAAACCATTTGTGTCGAATTTTTAAGTTTTTAAATCAAAACAAACTAATAAACCTTGGGTTTTTTTTTGGGTTTTTGTATTTTTTTGTAAAGTATTCATACAAACATATAATTAACGTGTGCTCCAAATATTTCTTTAGTCCAACCAAAATACAACTATCTAAGGTATTTCTTAAGAAATAACACAAAATATGAGAGGAGTGATGACACTAAAATATTCAATAAAAAATAATAATGAAATTGTATAAAATAAATATTGCAAACTGATAAGTTATAATGAAAATAATCATAATTCAAAAGTATAAATCATGCTAAAATAAATCTAATAAGTATTAATTACATGACTAAACATTAAAATTAGGTTATGTATTTTAAATGTTAAACCAATGTAAAACTAAAGAACAAATATTCAACATTATTGACATTCTTAGTGTTGAATTAGTTTATTTTGTTAGCATTAATATTGATTTGATTTTGAATTGAGTTTTATTAGAGTTACTAATATCTATTGACTATATATAACCTTTATTGGACCTTTCAAAATTTCAAGTCTGAAAAAACTTGAAAAAATATGTTAAAAGATAAAAATTATGAAAAAGTATAAGAAATATTTAGAAATTACATCAAAGTAAATATTTTTATGTATAAAATAAATTTTAAAAATTATATATATAATGTCGGGTTGGTTTGGTCTCGGGTTGACTTTTTTAGTTAAAACCAAACCAACCCAAGTATAGTTTGATTTTTTTTTCCAATACCAAACCAAGTCAAATCAAATCATTAATCGAGTTTTTTTTTCCGATTTGATTCGATTTGCAGTTTAGTTCGATTTTCGATTCGTAATTAACCGTTAGTAATTAAAATTGATGCACGTGAGGCTATCTCTAAACCAACTATGCTAATGATATTTTGCATGATTGTAAATCGTTCATCCGTCAGCTAAGTAATCATCCACTGATGATTAAGGTTGTCAAACTTTTATCAAATAGAATTTTCATCCTATATTGTAATACATGTACTAGTTATATACTTTATTCAGTATCATAGAGTGTATAATTAATATAATAAATCATGATATTAGCAATATATATATTATTGATACACATGCTTTTAAATTAAACAAAATTATTCTTAATACATCAAATCAAACTACCCCTAAATATCCCATTGTATTGTATATCTTTTACCTCATGAATTTGTTGGAAACCTAATGTTTTCATGTTTTAACTAAAAGTAGCAAACATATCATCATAAAAACACTTGCTTTTTGGGGCAATTAAAATAAGAATTACCTTTCATGTCTAGACACTAAGCAACAAGTTGTCAATCATTGAGTTTTTCTGTTTAGAGAAAGGAAAATTTCATACTAGTGATGTTTTTGATGGATCGTAATAAACATACGTGTTCAAATTTACCTCCGTTAATTTTCTTCTAAAATATTAATTGAACTTACTCAAGACACATCAAATGCAGTGTCAAGATATTGAATTTCAAGACTAACCATTCTCATGTTACTTAATTAGTTGCCTATTAGGATACATGCATGTTCTAATCCATCGGTGGCCCCCTAAAGTTGGCACGAAGTTTCATATAGAAATCTCAATTGGGCGATGTTCATTTTAAACACCTTATGTAGGGTCCCGTTGTGTCATTTTGACACTTTTCGCTGACATGACATGGTGAATGTAATACACTCAAAGTCAGCGCATGAAGGGCTTTTTTTAGGCCAAAAAATTATTTTTTAAACTTTATTTTTAAAATTATTTCTTTCTTTGTGATTTTCTCATCCACCACACACCAACCCACCGCTGCTGCATCAACACCATTAATCTTATTACAATTGAAGTAATTTTTAATTTTTTCAGATCTGAAAATCACCACAACCATCATCTCCTCACTCTGTTTCTTTAGATCCAACAATTAAATTTTAGCGCCACAAAATAATTACTGTATTTCTTGTTCACGTATTTGAATCCTCTGCCCATACGAGAAATGCAAAAAAAAAAATTCTTCCATTATTAGTTATCACTGATTTTCTTCGAAGTAAAGAAGAGAAAAAATTGTGCTTTTGTAAATTATTTTTTTCAACGTAATTAAATTCTTTTGAAAGTGTTTCTTGAAAAGACGATAGGAGTGAAAAAGGGGTTGAGGTTGGGGTGGGTGGGGGATAAAGAGGACAATCTGGTGGGGTGGAGGAGCGGTTGGGGTTTGGATGGGTGGGGTGGAGAAGACACCTGGGTTGGGTGGGGTGAAGAAGACGAGGGTGAGTAGTTTCTTGAAAATTAGAAGTGATGATTTTTTTTTTTAAGAAATAATTATTATTTGAGTTTAAAATGTCACATGTCATCAAGTCAGTGGTCATTTTTCTTTCTACTTAAAAGTCATTGGTTGAGAATTATTTATATATATATATGACATGTATCTTTGTTTAATTCGTCACTTTGACACGTCATAGGCGAGTGGTATTACACACACTTTGTATTTTTGGGTGATTGTTAAAAACATGTCAAAATGACACAGGAAAATCCTACATGAAGTGTCTAAAATGAACATCGCCCAGTTAAGGTGTTTAAGTGAAACTTGGTGCTAACTTTAGAGGGCTACCGATGGGTTATTGGTTTTTCTCTTTTCTTTTGTATGGCCAACATTAAACTAAAAAATCACTATTTTTAAAATTTTTGAAGGCTGTTTTTACGGATATTTTGATTGAATCAATTAGAAAAGAAAAAATAATAATGTTTCCATCCAGAAAAAATTAGAAAACTTTTCATTATTTTTGTGAGAATCTGTTTCCCATCATGTTTTTTTCTAGTGATCAGCTGGTTTAGTGGAAATTGAATGGAAAAAATAATACTCATTTTTTATAGCCTAAATTTTTCATTGATTCGTGGTGGAAAAAACCTCTATAGTGAAGTTATTCACATTCAATGATTACACCAATCAAATAAATACTCTCCCCGTCTAATTTTACTTGTTGATTATATTAAAAATAATTTTTTTTTATTTATCTAGTTTAAAAAATCAAGAAATATTTTATCACTTATAGTGATTAGTTCCTAATTTATCTTATATTCTTATTATTGAACTATAGTTATTTCTCAATTATTTCTTAAGGGGCGTAACAAATCAAATATAAATAAGCAAAAATTGTCGGAAAGAGTATATAACACATGTCTTTACGCTACTTAATTAAAACTTTATTCTATTTTAATTTAATGCTCGAATGTTTTGTCTTTATTGAAAATCATTGCTTTATTGTGCCAACGTTTTGTCTTTATTGAAAATTATTCTATTCTAATGTTGCTTCTTTATTTATACTAATAAATGTCTACATTAGAAAATTAAGAGATAATTTATTATTTAATATTTAGTTTTCTCATATTATTAACTATATTTATTTTTTCAAAATATTAAGTTTATTATAGTAAAAAATATAAATATATATTTTATAAATTATTTCTTAAAAGGTACATAACACGTCTTTGCGCTAGTTAATTAAACTTATTCTATTTTAATTTATTTCTCGAATGTTTTGCCTTAATTGTAAATCATTGCTTCATGTATACGTAGTTTCAGGAGTTCATTTCAAATGTTACAAGACTATATAAGAAAATGTGACGAAACATAACATAACCTTGTGTTGTCCATTTTTACACCTACAAGACCAAGTAAAATAAAAGAGAAAAGACATAAAAATCCCCTTAAACTTGGAAACACAATTTACTTTAGCACTTTAACTACACGTACATTTATTTACCCTCCTTAACAACTTTTAAATGAATTAAATACCACCTTAAGGAATGACGTGACAGGGAAAGTGAACTCACTCTCCAAAAAGCGTGTGAAGAAGGAAAAAAGAAAAAACTGAAATTATAATAAACACATGGCATTTTTTTATTGGCCTACATATAAATAATATTTTAAATTTTTTTCATGATAGATTAACTTTTTTGTTAAATATAAATTTTCTAATTTAGAGATAATGAATTTGTGGGTCCCATTTTTTAAATAAAATTTTAATTTTTTTCTTTATTTTGTTGTCTTCCCCAATCCCTTCTTCTACATTGAAGACCTCCTCCTTCTACCTTTCTTCGTAAACATTCAATACCTCTTTTTCATTACTTTCATTCCATCAACTCTTTAGCAATTCACTATTCTATTCCTCATCACTTTATTATTGTTGACATCGATTTCACAAAATCCAACACCAATGTCGTTGTTATGGCCATTATTCCCACAATATTTACCACCAATAGCAATAATAATAGAGAAGAATGGAGTGATGAGGAATACATATTCTTAAATAATCGATTTCACAATACCCACATCGATTTCACAATACTCATTATGAAGATATATTCATAGATCCAGATTTTCAATTAATATTCTTGGAGCTTCAATCTCATCAACGAAATGAAGATTAGAAACTCAAAAAATGGCAGATCAGTTAAAATTCAAGAAAGTTAAATTTATAAAATGTAAGCATCAAGATTTTACTTATGATTTAGATGCAAACTTTGTTGATAAAATGTGTGAATTTTGAGGCTATAGCTAAATACATCATTGTTGAAAGAAATTAGCTTCAATTTTCGATTGCCATTGTTGAAAAGATTTAGCTTCAGTTTTTGGTTGACATTGTTGAGAAGATTTAACTTCAATTTTTGTTTGTTATTGTTGAAAGAATTTACCTTCAATTTTTTATTGACATTGTTGAAAAGATTTAACTTCAATTTTTGATTGCCATTGTTGAAAGAATTTACCTTCAATTTGGGGCTGATGATGAAGCCTTTTGTTAAATAAATGAGCTCACATAATTTTAGAAATTAATTAATTAGTATATATAAGTTTTAAAAAATATTTAAAGAAAAAAGGAAAATGATGAATAAGCCGAAATAAATAAAAAATTAATGACATGGTGCTTACATGGCTATGGCGTGGCGGGTGAGAGTGGTATTATAATCTGAGGGTAGTATTTAATTCACTTAAAAGTTGTTACGGGGGTAAATGAATATCCGTGTAGTTTAAGTGCTAAAATAAATTGTCCGACCAAGTTCAGGCGATTTTTTATGTCTTTTCTCAAAATAAATCTTCATGCTTAGGGTCCACAAAATCAGAATACTGCAAAAGTTAAGAATAGGTCACTATCTTGGAAGGACCATTTTTGTGTTGATGTGTGAGAGCTCAGTCATCCTAATCTTTTTACCAAGAATGTTCTGAAAGTGTAGTAAATGACATGGGATATGCTAGCTTAGATCACATATAAATGACCAATAATGGTTGTGATGGAATGGTAAGTTATTCTTTTATTTTTAATTAGAAGTTTTGGCTTCACCATCTAATGTGAGACTTCTCGGCGTGAATTCAGATTTAGTTGAAATTCAATGTAGATACCAGACACCGAGTGAGAAATTAAAAAAAAAAATCACATATAAATGAGACATTCTTTTTTTTTCTTTTTTAAGTTATAAATGAGATAGTGGGAGAACTTTTACTAATCACATATAAATGAGATAGTGGGAGAACTTTTACTAATCTCATACATAATTTGTTTCATTTTTTCAATTATTGAATTTACTTCTAGTTCTTTTATAGGGTAGGTTGAACCTCTTTGGCAATTATAAGTCAAATTTATGCATGGTGTCCTGCTAGAAGACACCTATTTAATTTTTGGCCTTGTAATAAATCTTTAGTAATTTTAGGCTTCTATCACAATTCTTTTTCTCCTTCTTCTCTATGAATGGTAGAAAATGGAGAATGTATTGCTTATTTGTGGTTGAAATTGAGTGGACAATGTTTTATTGAGTTTGTATTGTCTTATCATTAATGATTAGGATTCGTTGGTTGAAAATTTTAAAGAACAATCGTAGTTGAGTTTTGTCGATCTTGAAAAAAACATTTTGAAGAAAGAAGAAAAAAATAACTATATTAATTTTCAAATGTTTACGTTGAATCTAAACATTAAATTTTTTGCTCAACAAATTATGGTGACCTATTAAGATTTTGTAGCCAATTCTGACAGTTTGTCATGATTTATGAACATAATTTCAACGATCCATCAACATTTGATTACAAGATCAAATTTTTGACAATACAAATTTTATCATCAATTTAAAAATTGTTAGATTTGTTACCAAAGTTCTGATACTTTGTTAGGATTTGACCAAAATCTTGACGATTATTATGACTAGATAAGTTTTATCCGTCAATTCAAAATTCTAGCGACTCATCGAGATTTCACTACATAAACCTAGCTGCAAATCTCTTTTGCAATCAAGGCTAGTCACTATCTTTTCTTCTTTTTGGGCCCAAAATATAGAAAGTGGTCCTATAAGATAGAAGAAGGAAAGGCTAGAAAAGGGCTACAAGTCTTAGAGCTTGACCTTGGAGGCCTCACCTATAATGATTAGAAGCCTATCATTAAATGGGAAAAAAATGGTCCTCATCAACTTGCACCATTACTACTATGAAAGTTGCCAACTTTCTTTTGAGTAAAGGTCTCAAAATCCCCTACGTGGACCTTTTATTATTTCTCAAAATTGAGGTCTCTTATCGTAGAAAACATGAAAATGTCTACTTATGGTTGAAATCTAAATTGACCAAGTATATCAAGCTCATTAAATGGAAAGCATGCCTTCCTAGACCTATCATAGTATTATCCATATAATTAATATTATATACATTCGCAGTGCAAGGAATTTTTATATTATCTGGTTATCTTTACTCGTTAGAGAAGACAATGATGAAAGATTTTGAGTTTATGAATTCTAGATTCTAGAGATTTTATGCATATGTGAATGGTGCATCATATTATTGTCTGCTAAGAAAAATGATGAATAAGTACTAATTAAATGGGGAGAGTCTTTCTAAATATAGATGGAGTTAGCAAAGAAGTACGCCCATAGATGGCTCTAAAATTTATAAATTTCTACAATAATATAAAGTTAATATATACACAATAAATAATTGAGTTTCTTATGTACATCCTTCCAACTTTTAAAGTTTATGAAACTTGAAGAGATGATATAGATGAATATTACACTATGCATACCACTCTGTTATTGTCAATCAAGTAATAAACTTTATTCTAAATCAAAAGTCTATTAGAGTCAGTTATACGATTCTCATATTATGATGAAATATCTCTTAGTCAAACTACTAGATTCTTTGGTGTATCACGTTTTGCTACGTTGATATCGACACCCCATTTATATTAAGTATAATTAAAATTTCACTAACTCAATTTTTTTTAAGTTTTGACATTCTTTATTGATCGTAATGTATATATTCTAATGGGCTTTGTTAGAATCACTTGCACTCTCACTGTCCAATGGGCTATTTCTTACCCAATAAGCTTGAACAAATGAGACCGCTTGTATTGAAGTTGATGGCTTGTAAACAAAGAGGCTTTCAGTCTCACTTCTAAATGAGAAGAAGTGCACCTATACTCGAGTTTGACTTCACCATTTAACTAGTTCGATTTTTTTTTTTATATGTATACTCATTTCGGGATAACTTTTTATATATGATGTGCAAAGTTAATCTTGACAAATTTTATGTTCAGATACAATACTAACGTGCATGCACATATAGTTGAAGTTCAGTAAGTTTTGTCTACACGTCATATCGATTTCAAGCCTAACTCCCAAGACCGTATATCTAAAGTAGTTTATTACAAATGAATATTTTTTTTTGGTTTAAATATGTTATATTTATATTCTTCCAAAATTGTTAGGATTCCTTTTTTTTTTTTTTTTTTGTTTACACAACTTCTCGACTTTAACCAGAAAATGAGCCAATTTTCCACCTGCCTTTGGGCCTTGAAGTTAACACTGCATGTTTACGCCCTACCGTATTTTAGTACTGTATGATATTGTTGTTTTGATCCTATTGCACCATATGAGATTTGAGTTTTACATCGATTTAATGAAGAGATGATATAGCCTTGAGCTTTTCCATATCAATAACTCGCTTTTGAAGTGTGATTTTCTATAAATTATATCACTAATATCAAAGTCACCCATTGCCCTTCATGTCTGTCGTACCTTAGATGGTAATGCCCGGGATAGATATGGTATAGCACATTGTTGTCGATGACAATGGATGCGGACTATTCCAGAGCGTAATAATTTGTTAAGATCCAATCGTAAAATAAGAGACTTGAGTTTGACATTGTTTAAATGGGGATATGAATTTTGGGATACCTATAAGAGAAGTTACATCAATATTCATAATTCATAACATTGAACAGGAGAATATTTTCATGGATATGGCGTGAATTATGGCATGTATTATCAAATATAGATAATGATATACGCTTAACAATGCAACTACATCAAGTTTAAATATTGATATGATTGATGTTTTTATGTTAACTAACTTTTTAGGCATACTATATTACTCCTTCCATGTTCCATTTTATTAATCGTGTTTGGAATTTTTTATTTTAAATATGTAATAATATTTTTGTAGTTATAAAAGTATGTTATTAATAGACTGTTAAGTATTTATTAAACTAAAAATAAGAAAAGAACGGTGTATTTTCTCAATTTAAGAGCCTGTTTGGCATTGCTACTAAAAACTGCTTATTTTTTGAAGTGTTTTTTAAAATTAACTTTTCTGAAAAGCGCTTTTAAAAAAAAACAATTTGTGTTTGGCAAATTTATTTGAAAAGTGCTTTTGATAAGCAATTTGTGTTTAACTAATTTTTTTTAAAAAGTGCTTTTGAGAGTCAAATTATGAAAAAGGGCAAGTATCAATGTGCTTTTAATATTAGGATTATTTTATAGAGAGAAACTATTTTAAATATCTAATACAAAACTTTAATTAAATTAAAATGTACATATTCAAATTTTTAATCAATATTATACATAAATAAATAAATAAAATATAACATGATGATTTAAATATAATTAAAAATATCAAGCAAAATAAATTTAAAAACCATTCCACAAATTAAATCACTACATACTTAAAGTATAATTACTTTTTCTCCTTTTTTTAAAATTCCTGCAAAAATATTGTTGTTACCTATTTCTAATAATACATAAAATAATAAATAAAATATAAAATATAAATAATAATATATAAACATAAAATAAAATAAAAGGCTTATCATATAAAAATAAAAAATAAAATTCTTGAATGAAACTTAACAAAACTTATGAGATATGTTAATTAATTAATAAAAGATATATTGGTAAATATGTATATATGTAAGAGGTATTTTAGTCTTCAAAAAAATAATTTTCTGCTTCTGCTTTTTTTAAGAAGCAAAATTTTTTAGCTTCTTCCCAAAAGCAGAAAACTGCTTCTCCTTCTATTTAAAAGCACTTTTAAGAGTTTGCCAAACACTTAATTTTCTTTAAAAAAATATTTTTTCTCAAAAAAAACACTTTTAGCCTTCTAACAGCAATGCCAAACAAGCTCTAAGTTTTCTTTCGGTCAATTCTTTTCGAGCAACTCAAAAAGGTTTTCCACTCATTGATTTATTACAAAACTGCATTTTGCAGCATAATACGTCCCTAATGTCAATTAAAGAAGGGTAAATTCAGAAATAAGAAAAACAAATTTATTTTATGGTTTTTCTTGTTAATAAATTTTTTATTGGTCAAATCTAAGATTTTACTAAATTGAGTTTTTTTTCTTATATTAATAAGTTCATTCAGACCTTTTCCTTTTTAGTCTTTTGATATAAAATGAATCCCAAGTCCCAACCATTAATTTTTATCTAGACATATGGCAAGCGAGAATGAGAGGGGATTAGCTCAATACGTGACACATATATTTTAAAGTATTTATTACGTTGAGGTAAAGTAAACACATGTAAATAATAATAAATAACTTTTGTATTTTTTATTTTATTTTGTTTTTAAAAAAAAACATATGAAACATAACACACTAGAAAAATTCACCAATCATTAATTTCTTCAATTTAAAACGAATATAGCTCAAATGTATTTGAGAATATCAGTTATGTAACACTCCGAAAATTCCTAAGCTAAGGTCCGGACCATTCTTTGTTTGCATGTAGAAATCGTATCGGGTGATTCGTAAATTGCTCATATTGATAAAGGTCATTTCTTTTGTGTTAGAATGGATTTGAATATGACTTAAGGTCACAAGGACCCTCTAGCACAAAGTTGAGTTGAAAACTTCATTTTTTTCGACTAAGTTTTGACATAAGATTTTACTTAGGCCAACTTCAAACGATCATATCTCCCAGCACATAATAAATTAGGTGGCCCACAAATTAAAGGTCTTTAAGTCCTCTTTTCAGCGCCACCAAGTTTGCCTTTTTTCGAGCTCGGAGTAAAACGTTATGGCCATTTTACTAGAAACTGTCCTATCATAATTTTCTGAGTCTGTGAGCGACGACTTCTATCTATGGGCCGTCAATGAATCGACGACCCGTACTGTCAAGTAGTCAAAAAGAGTTCAGAGACTCAATTTTGGGGTTCCTTTTCTACGGATCCATTCTACGGGCCGTAGATTGGACCCGTAAATGAACTTTTGAGCCTGAAATTTAGTATTAAGCCTACAGATTGGATCTACGATCCGTAGGAACTTCAATGGGTCATAGATTGGACCCGTAGGATGAGGTTTTGAATTGAAAATTTTCAATATCAATTCCACGGATGGGATCTATGGTCCGTAGATCAAACCACGAATCGTAGATGGTCCTGTGGACAATTTTTATCAGCTTTTAAAGAGGGGCAGTTCAGTCTTTTCCCAACCCTTCTAAGCCTAACCCACGACGTTTTTTTACACCTAATTAAGAGTCTAAACAGTGTTAAAGCATATTAGATCGTCCTCAACACTTAGAGATTTTGGAGAAAGGATTTAAGAGGAGAAAAGCTAGGGTTTTCAAGCGTCCATTCAAGTTCTTCAGTTTCGTCAAGATCTTTGATCTTCCAGGTATGTAAGGCTTTTAGTGTTGGGCTAGTTCGTCCTCATGCCCTACATATATCAGAATTTCTGCAAAAGTAATCTAGGGTTTTACTCCTTGATTTTGAGTAAAGTTGAGTTAGCCCATTGATTATCACCTAATTCAATTCCTTAGTATTTGTGTTCATATTGTTGAATATTATTGCGGTATTGTTCATGCCTATATTTCAGCATGAGCTCTATTCATTGAGCTGATTCTAAGTTATTGATGAGAGGTCTTTTAAACTATATAGTTGTTTTAAATTGATTTCTTAAAGAAGAGCTTTGAGAAGAGCCTTGAGAAGCATTTGGGAACTAAGTATTTTCCCCAAGATAATATTCTTTTATAAAGAGAAACAATGATTTCTAAAGAAAGTTTTTTGAGTATTGAGATACTCCTATTAAACAGTTATCTCTTTAAGATGATTAGTTTGAGCAATTACCTCAAACTCAGAAAAGATAACGTTTTTAAAAAATGAGGTGAGAAAAGTAAAAGATTTTGGGAGTAGTATTGAGCACTGATATGGGGGAGAGTTCAGACAACTCACAACCTCCATAAACCATGTAGCTAACATGGGTAAAAGATTCATACTTTTTAGATGATTTCCTTACATATAGTACTTAGTGGATCCACTTAGTGAGCTTGAGAGTCTTATACCTGGCAAGTATAGGACCGTTCTGGAAGCGTGGATGTTACACTGTATCATCACATAGCTCATAGTGATGGTTGTCGGTTAGAGAAACTCCCCAGAGTAAAATATATTATTTTTCATATTACTTGAGAAGTTGAGTTTCAGAGATGAGTTAGCCCTTGTGAAGTTTTAAATTGACTTTATTCATTTGATTCTTTATATTCAGTTTTGAGCCCAAGGTAAAGTTAAACTGTTTTCTATATACTTATGAGTTTTACGAGATTCGAGTTGGGCAAGTGTTTTTGTAAAGCTTTAATGGTCTTGTCCTTTATCTCTTTACATTCAGATTGAGTTACCTATATCTTCATTTGTTTACAATACCTTCATTTCAGTTATTTATCTACTCGGCTATATTACATACTCGTACACTCCATGTACTGATGTCATTCGACCTGCATCTTTGTGGATGCAGATACATTGTTTAGGATCATCAACAGGCATTCGTTGAGGATCATTTGCACTTCCGCAGTTAGTAGCTTTGGTGAGCCTCTGAGCATTCCTGGAGGATTCATCGTCATTTCTTCTATTTCAGTTTTGTTGAGATGTCGTGGGGTTTGTCCCCACATCCGTCTTAGTTATTTAGAGGCTTCATAGACATGTCTAGAATTTGATGGGTCCCTTAGACTATCTTCTTTTGCAATTGAGTTTTGACTAGCGTTTCCAGTAAAAGTTTATTAAAATATTTCTTTTCCAGACATTATTTGATTTTACAGCAGAGTTGAGATTAAAGAGTTTATCCATGTCGATATAAGAGTCCTTCATGCTCAAGTTAAGTCTTTCGTTCAGTAGTCAGCCAGACCAATGGTTCGCTTGGGGACCAACCAAGGTTCTCGGGTGCCGGCCACGTCCAGGGTGTAGGCTTGGGGCGTGACAAGTTATTAATATAGATAGTAACTCATTGATAAAACTCAATTTATCGTGCAACCACATTAATTTCAAATCCTATTGTTGAATCAATGAGATTATTTATTTAAGAAAGAGAGCAAACCATTTTGAGGTATTTTTTGTAAATTTTTGAAACTTTAGTATAATAAAAAAAGTTACAAGAAATGTTTGTAAACTAAACATAAAAGAGTCACTGTTGAGTCATTGCAGTTAGCCATTTTGTTCCTAATCCAAGTCCACTATAATCCTTGACTGATATGTTGCTAAATTTCACATATTAATTAAAATTTATTTTTAAATTATTTGAAAAAGAAGGTGGAAATATGCAATTACTTCTAAGTAAATTCAAAGTGTAAAAAGTCTTTATATTGTAAATTATTTCAACTTATTATTAATGCAAACTTGACCAATAATAAAAAATATCTTGACAAATCCTACTAATATAATTAATTTGAAAGCGATAAAGATAATTCAGGACACAAGTTTATCGCTATAAATAGGCTAAAGGAACTCATATGTTTGTCCATTGATAAAAACGAAAACAAACAACTTACTTATACAATTACCAGCTATATTTCTACTTGCATAATGCAAATCACGCCTTGCCTACCATGCTATAAACATTCCACCACCCCACTAGCATCACCACCACCACCACCACTATCAATGCCTCAACGGATAATATTAAATAGTACCATTCTCGATTCCGTTGATCAACCACCCCAATCGTGGGTGGAGATGGGTTTCTCTGGCCATTCAATGACATTTACTTTTCATATGAACAAAGTTTGGAAAAAGGATTATGTTGTTGTCGATGGACTTACAATCAACAACGAGGAGATACATTGCATCTTTCAGATGCAATGATTATTTTACACAAGGAATTTCAGCCCCTCTGATTAATATTTATCTCCTGAACCTGAGTTTGACATTGATGATTTTTTAATGGAAATTACGGAGGGACGTTAAAGTGGGAGTCAGACAAGTTTCTGCTTCTTCAGTTACTACCATTTTCCTTTGTTGGTGATTAGCCTTTTCAATAGGCCATCCTTTAGACTCTTAAACTGACTGAATTAAAAAAAGTATTACGTTTGTTTTATGACTTAATGATGAAAGAATGCCTACTCATTTTGTTTCAATTTACATGTCACGTCCCAAAATGTTTTGACATTATTTCATTTACATATATCCCAATAATAACTTACAAAAATTTAAATCAATTAAATTATTTGATTTTAAATATTGATGTGATGTTTTTTTATGTTAAACTAGCTTTTTAGGCATACTATATTACTCTTCCTTACTCCATTTTGTTAATCGTGATTGCGATTTATGACTTTAAAAATATTATAATAAGTTCATGGTTGTAAAAGTATGACATTAATTAAGATTGTTAAGCATTTATTGAACTGATAATTAAGAAAAGAATGGTGTATTCTCTCAATTTAAAGTTTTCATTCAACCAATTATTTTCAAGGAACTCAAATAGCTAATTTACCACTCATTGATTTATTGCAAAACTACATTTTGCAGCATAATACATTCCTAATGTCAATTAAAGAAGGATAAATTCAGAAATAAGAAAAACAAATTTATTTAATGGTTTTCCTTGTTAATAAAATTTTTATTTTATTTCTCATAGTCAAATCTTTTTTTTTTCATGGTCAGATCTCTAATTTTACTAAATCAAGTTTTTTTTCTTCTATTAATAAGTTAATTTAGACCTTTTCTTTTTTAGTCTTTTGATAGCAAATGAATTTCAACCATTAACTTTTACCTAGATACATGACAAGAGGAACGAAGGAGGTCAACTTAAAGTGGGACACATACATTTTAAAGCATTTATTATGTTGATGTAAAGTAAACACATGAAAACAGTACTAAATAACTCTTTTATTTTTTTCTTAAAAAACTTATGAAATATAACACACTAGAAAAATTTATAACTAATTTATTCAATTTAAACCAATAAAGCTCAAATGTGTTTGAGTATATTAGTTATTAATATGAATAAAGCTCAAATGTGTTTGAGTATATTGGTTATTAATATAGATAGTAACTTATTGATGAAACTCAAATTCATTGTGCAACAACACTAATTCAAATCCTATTATTGAACCAATGAGATTATTTACTTAAAGAAAGAGAGAAATAGTTTTGAAGTGCTTTGTGTAAAAATTTTAAAACTTTAAAAGACATTTAGCAAATGTAATAAAAGAAGTTACGAGAAATGTTTGTAAACTAATCACAAGAAGAGTCATTGTTGAGTCATTGCACTTAGTCATTTTTTCTGATCCAAATTCATTATAATCCTTGACTAATCTGTTGCTAAATTAATTGACACATTAATTAAAATTTGCTTTTAAATTATTTGGGAAAAAAGGTGAGAATATGCAATATCTAAGTAAATTCAAAGTGTGAAAATTCTTATGTTGTAAATTATTTTGAACTTATTATTAATGTAAAGTTGACCAGTAATAAAAAAAATATCTTCAAAAATCTTATGTTGTAAATTATTTCAACTTATTATTAATGTAAAATTGACCAATAATAAAAAATATCTTAACCAATCCTACTAATTATAATTTGAAAGAGAGAATGATAGTTCAGGTACACAAGCTTACGACTATAAATAGGCAGAAGGAACTCATGTGTGTGTCCATCGCTAAGAACGAAAACAAACATCTTACACATACAACTACTAGCTGCATTTCTACTTGCATAATACAAATCGTGCCTTGCCTACCATCACGCTCATCACCCCCCAATAGACGTTCCACCACCCCACCACCACCACAAACACCACCATCAATGCCTCAACGACTAACAATTAGCCGTACCATTTTTGGTTCTGTTGATCAACCACCCCAATCGTGGCTGGAGATGGGTCTCTCCGACCATTCAATGGAGTTTACCTTTCAAATGAACAATAACCAAGATATAATTCTGGACATCCAGGACCCCATGTTTATGGCTCAAATTATAACGGAAGGAATGAGGTTGGGCCTAGAAGCCTTCAATAACCGCATGAATTTCCCAGGGACCGAACTCCCTTTCTATTGACAAACAATACTCATGACAAACAGTATTAGTAACAAACAACCTACCAGTCTCACCGATTCAGATCCCAAATTCCGTCCCTTCAAGCAATACTCATGACACCCCCACCTTCACACCAACCACAAATCGAAGAGGACACAGGTCCTCTTCCATCGATGGCACTTCAACAAGGAATTCGCCCAAAAATTTATCTTGTCAACTCCATGAAATCCTTCATCGTAGAGGAGGAATACATAAAAAAAAATACATACTCATGTGCCCAGTAAGACTAAGCAAGTGCACCATGGATATCAGAGTCATAACAAATCCTAACTCCAAAAAATTTGCAGTGTTTTTAGTACCAACACTTTTGCCAGTCCAGACAGATGAAGACGATGAAGAACCCCCCAAAATGAGTCTAATGATATGGAATTGTCGTGGCTCCGAGCAATCCGACTTTCGTAGAAGTTATCGTTCTATGCTTAACTACCATCGCCCAACCATGGTTTTGCTCCTGGAGACTCACATGGCGCACCACCAACACCTAGCTGACGACTTTAGCTTCACTGATATAGCTAATGTTCCGGCGATTGGAGGTTGTGGAGTTATGGCACTAGTCTTGAAAAAGGACTCCGTTGTTGTCGATGAACTTGCAATGAACAATTTAATAAATATTGTTTTTTATGCTAGATTTTTTAATGAAATTTTAATGCTTGGGGTAGTAAGCCACTAAATAACAAGTACTCGGGCTAACACATTTGTTCATTGCACTAACCATTTCCAACTAGTGAATTTAGGATTTAAAGGCCCGCGATATACTTGGACTATAAATACTTTTTATAACCTATTCATTCAAGAAAAGGTCGCTAAGCTTAAATATAAATTAAACTTGATAAAAAAAATCCAAATTTAATTACATGATTGCAGATTGTTCATCTACCAGTTGAGTAATCATCCACACAGACAGAGAGGAAACATAATGGAGTTGCAGATTGCTTGGCTTCGAAGTTCGAAGCTTGTAATTTTCACTTAATTAGATTGTTGTTCAGCTACCCCAACCCCCTGTTTTTTGATACTGTAATTCTTCCTTGCAATGTAAATGTTTTGGTTTCCTCAATTTCTTATTTCACTTTTTACCTTCACCATGTGATGAGAATTTCTACTTTAGTTCAATGTTTCCGCAGGCAGACATTTCATAAGACAAGAGAGGGTTCAATTTCTAGAAATTTAGCTTCTTCTGGCAATACATGTACACCACAAAAATGTTGACGTGGAGCTTATATAGCATCGAACAACTTTCCCACCTCAACAGCTCTACCTTATGGGATATGGTTCTTCATGGATTGTATTAATGGTTATCAGAGCCATTCACCCCCCTTCATGTCCGTCGTGCCTTGAATGGTGATGTCGATATTATAATGTTGGCCCGGGGCGAGAAATGATATAGCACATAGACGTCGACAAGGGCAAAAGCATGTAAATTATGAAATTGCTAATCAATCATAGCGGGAGGGGATAAACTCAGCGCGTGACACAAACATTTAAAAGCATCTATTACATATTGTAAAGCAAACACATGTATACAATAATAAATAACTCTTGTATTCTAAACAAAAGCACTTGAGAAATGTAACATATTAGAGAAATTCATAATTAATTTCTTCAATGTAAAACGAATACAACTCATATATGTTTGAAAATATCAGTCACTAATATTGATAGTTGATGAAACTCATATTCACCTGTACAATCACACCAATTCAAATCCTATTATTGGGTCAGCGAGATTAATTATTTATTTAAGAAAGAGAAAAAACAGAGTTTAGAAGTGTTTTTTGTAATTTTTTTAAGCTTGAGAGTACATTTAGTGTAATAAAAAAAAGTTACTAGAAATGTTTGTAAACTAAACAGAAAAGAGTCATTGCACTTGACCATTTTTTCTGATCTAGGATCACTATTATCCTTGATTGGCAGCTAACTGAATAGCCATTATCTCTGAATACATATTAGTTTGAACGGGTAGCATCACACAGAAAATCACCAGCAGCATCTCTAAACACCACAGCAGCTCGAAGACAAAGAGAACCGAGCTTTTCCAAAGAATTACTACAGCTTTCCCACTCCCTTTGATTATCATATACAAAAAGGTCTCTCCCACTTTCCTACTGAATTTGGCATATTAGTTAAAATTTGCTTTTAAATTAATTATTTTCTAAAGAAGGTGACTTTAACTAATATGCCAAATTTAGCAGCGCATAATTTAAGGGCTCATTATTGTAAAATTAACCAATAATAAAATATCTTCACCCTACTCATATATTTTAAAAGAGATAAAGATAATCTAGACACAAGCTACAACTATATATATACAGTAAGAAGGAACTCATATCTATATCTCCGCTGAATTATAAGAAGGAAAACAGACATTTCACACATACAATTATCAGCTTCATTTCTACTTACAAAAAAACAAATCATGACTAGTGTACCATCACACCTTCGTCAACATTCCACCTCATCACCACCGCCGCCGCCGCCTCAACCATTAATATTCAGCAGCATCGTTCCCAGTTCCTTTGATCAACCACCCCAATCGTGGCTAGAGATGGGGCTCTCTGGCCATTCACTGACCTTCAGTTTCCATTTGGACAATCAAGAGATAATTATGGACCTTCAAGACCCCCCGCACGTGGCTCAGATTATAACGGAAGGAATGAGGTTGGGAATAGAAGCTTACAACAACCATATGAATATCCCTGGGACTGAACTCCCTTTCTATCACCCCGAACAACCAGGGGGGCCAATACTTGCTCCCCCAATTCAATCCCAAATTAATCCACCAGTCTCGTTAATCCAGGTCCCAACTTCCGACCCTTCCAGCACTGGTACTCATGCGAATACCCCACAAATCGAAGAAGACACAACTCCTCTACCATCAATGGCACTCCAGCAAGGAATTCGCCCAAAGATGTATGTTCTCAACTCCGTGAAATCCTTCATCGTAGAGGAGGAATACATAAAACAATACATCCTCAAGTGCCCAGTAAGACTCAGCAAGTGCACCATGGATATCAGAGTCATAACAAACCCTTACTCCAAAAAAAAAATATGTAGTACTTTTAGTACCAACACTTGTGGACCTTCCAGATGATGAAGACGAAGGCGACGAAGAACCCCCAAAAATGACTCAAATGATATGGAATTTTCGTGGATCCGAGCACTCTGACTTCCATATAAGTTTTCGGTCTATGCTTGAATACTATCGACCAACTGTGGTTTTGCTCTTGGAGACTCAAATGACACACCACCAACACCTCGCGGATGACTTTAGCTTCAGTGATGTAGCCAATGTTCCTGCGATTGAAGGTTGTGGAGGAATGGCACTAGTCTGGAATAAGGACTTCGTTGCTGTTGATGGACTTGTAATCAACAACGAGGAGATACATTGCACCATTAATGTACAGTGACGATATTTAATTTTATGCTAGTTCAATTATAATAGTATTATTTATCAATTTTCGGATTTATAATTTTATCAGTATTGTTATTTTCTGCTAGACTTTAATGATATTTTAATACTAAGGACTAAATAATAAGTATTGGAGGTAATATTTTAGATGGTCAATTAACTATGAATTTTTCTCTCAGAAAGTTACTCAATTTTGATTTTTAACCCCAAAATCACTCAACTATAAAAACACTTTTCATCGAAAGGACCATGCCAACATCGATTAATCAAATGTATTATGTATGTAGAATGTAAGTTGGTAAGCATGGAACTAGAATGAATAAGCAATTCCATACACACACTAAAAAGGTAGGGAGATAGAGGATCGCCTTAAGGTACATGATCGAGGGGGTGAAATAGTTTGTTCATGTTTCATTTACAAGGACAGAGATATAATTCATGGAAATGCAAGTCATATAATAAGAGTAACTAGTTAAGTTAACAAAACGGGAGAGCTTAATGAATTAAGGAACATGTAATATGGTCGAAACCTTTTTAGCTTAATGAATTAAGGAACATTTAATATGGTCGAAACCTTTTTCTACATCAAGTTTAATTAATATTTGAACTAAGGAACCTTTTTTCCCTTTGAAGTTCTCCAACATTTTTTGAACTATAATTGCATTGTCCGAGACATGATGATTTTTAAGGAAGCTATATTATGTTGGATTAATTAATGAGACTACTTAAAGAAGAATTTGAGCAACAATTATTTTTATAATAACTTTTTCGATAGAATTACATAATCCAATGGATTGCATTGTCTTAGAGTAGTCACATTCATTTACTTTAGGTATAAGATGTAGTAGGTTTGGTTAAACGATGTTGAGGTGGTTCTTTCGGATAAAAGAATTTTAACAAGGAGATAGCAAAGACATTGGTGATATTCCACTAATTTTGGTAAAAGTAAAGGGTGAAGACCATCCTAAATCGAGACCTTAAAAGACTTAAGTGATTGGAGTACATGATGAGTTCTTTTGTTCAAGTGAGTGATTTTAGAAATTTGACCTAAACAGAAAATGCCAATCTAGTAGAATGTAGGTCGTAAGCATGCAACTAGATGTTAGTTTTGTTGTGTAGAAATATGTATTGTATTGGATATCTGTATAGGTTTGTATCATCTTATAGTAGTCTTATTTTAAATTTTGGTATAAGCTATTGTAGGTTTGATTAATTCATGCTAGGATATTTCATTTCAAAAGGAGACATATTGGTGATGTATCAGTAAGTTTGGTCTAAAAAAGAGTGAAGTTCATTTAGAATCGGAGCTTTAAAAGACCCAATCTAGTACGTAGAATATAAGTTGGTAATCAGAGAATTAAATATTAGTTTCGTAGTGCATAAATTGTGTAGTACTGAAAATTGGTTATAGTTAAATGGTTAGTCATGCAATGAACAAATGTCTTAGTCCGAGAACTTATTATTTAGAAGCTAGCAACTCCAAGCATTAAAATTTCATTAAGTTTAGCAAAAATAACAGAAAATAACAACATTTATTAATTTATCATAAAATTGATACCTAGTACTATAATTGTACTAGCATCAAATAACATTATAATATTACTTTTGAATTGGAAATGCAACGGTTGATGATGGTGCCATTGTGATGGGGTCAGAAATGGTACTGTTGAACATTTGTGGTTGAGACATTGATGATGGTGGTGGTGGTGCTGGGATGGTGGAATTGGAAATAGTACTGTTGAATTCAAGCGATTGAGGAATTGGTGATGATGGTGGTGGACTTAGTGCCGGCAAAATGAGCCCATATTTTGGTAACCCGCCCATATTTTAATGAGTTGGGTGAGTGATTTTTTATATGGCTAAAATATGGGTTAATATCCTATTCAACCCATAAAAATATGGGTAAACTATGAATTAGCCAAATGGGTTAAGCTTCTAACTTTTATTCACTCAAAATTCATGATATCACTAAAAATATTGTAACTTCTCTTCCTTTTTAATTTTTATGTCTTCTATAAAACTAATTATTCTTCTAATTGAAAAGATGAAGTCTTTGGCCTTCCAAAAAATATATATTTTAAATGTACATTTCTTTTGTTAATTATAATAATTATTTTTTATTTGTTTAATTTTATATTGGATAACAAATGATAGTGTAAAATAAGCAAATCATGTATTAGTATTGACATTGCTTAAAGTGCATTAAGCATGTTTTAGTCCTAAAATGCAAATATTCATTTACTTTGAAATTAAAAATAATTCCCCCTTGTTATTACATATTTATTTTATATTGAAAAGTTATACGACTTTTTTTTTTTTGACTTTTATGATACAATATAACTAAATAAAGTATTTTCAATATTTTTCATCTAAAAAAGACTAAAATATTTTCTCCATGTTGAATTCTTAAGTAGAGTACTATTTACTCATGAAAATATGGATAAATATGGGTAAACTAGTATTTTACCCAACCCATTTGTTACCCAATCCATTTTTACCCATATCAAATACGGGGGGTTGAATTATTACCCATTTTATGTTGACCCATTTTCAACCCACCCAAATTTGACCCAACCCGCCCATTTGCCACCACTAGTGGTGGTGGTGATGGTAGAGGTGATGGAATTGTGGGGGATTGTCGATGACGACGTGATGAGCGTGATGGTAGACGGGCCATGATTGTAAATACAAATGATAGTGATAATTGTATGTGAGAGATATATTAATCAAAACATAATATTATCACTTGTGAGTTCAAACCTAATATGTTGTTTTCAATTACGTAAATCAATAGTTCAAACCACACTCCAATTATAGTCTCTTTGAGATATAAAGTATATCTCTTCTTAGTTCTTACCATCCCTATAATGTAAGAGGCAAATGAATGCATTTCAATTAAGAAAATATTCTATAGTTGCGATTCTATCACATATGTCTTTTTCATTCCGTTAAATATTGATTTTACGATATAGACACTTATGACATGCTCTTCTATGCCTTGGATGATAAGATTAAAAATATTCTTACAGTTGGTTGGGATTGTATTACATTAATGGCGTTAAAGTTTTAATATTACGTTTTGATTAATATATCTAAAGACCACTTCATTTGATATTAGTGTACTTTATTATACAGTTTATAGTTTAGTTAATTATCTTCCAACTATTTTAATTATTGTATAGAAATTATGTAGCTCTACAAATAAATCATGTGGCTGAAAGTTTTTCTTTTAATTGTTGCCATTGATTTTTCTTTTCCTTTCTTTATTTTGGTTGAAATAATTTTTTCCTTTTTAAATTTTTTGATGACAAATGAATTTCAACCATCAATATTTATCTAGAAACATGACAAGCGGGAACGGAAGGTGATCAGCTCGGCACACGATATATACATTTTAAAGTATTTATTACGTTAATATAAAGTAAATACATGTAAATTATAATAATTAACTCATGTATTTCTTTTTAAAAAATGCACTTGTGAAATATAATACACTAGTAAAATTCATCATTAATTTCTTTAATGTAAAATGAATAAATCGCATGTGTATAAGAATATCAATCATTCATATAGATAGTAACTCATTGATGAAACTCAAGGTCGCAGTGCAACCACATTAATTCAAATTTTATTATTGTATCACTGGATTATTTATTTAAGAAACAGAGAAAACAAGTTTAGAGGTGTTATTGCAATTTTTTAAACTTGAGAGTATATTTAATGTAATAAAAAGAAGCTACGAGAAATATTTGTGAACTAAACATAAAAGAGTATTGGTGATTCATTGCACTTAGCCTTTTTTCTCTCATCATCCAAGATTACTATAATCCTTGACTAATCTATTACTAAAGTGGTCATATTAATTAAAATTTGCCTTTAAATTATTTGGAAAAGAAGGCGGGAATATGCAATAGGTAAGTAAGTAAATTCAAAGTGTAAAAACACTCTATGTTATAAATTATTTCAACTCATTCTTAGAAAGTTGACCAATAATAAAATATCTTCGTCAATCTTATTAATATAATTTGAAAGAGAAAAAACATAATCTAGGTATACAAGCTATAGCTATAAATAAGCAACAAGAGCTCATATCTTTCTCCACCAAATTATAAGAAGAGAAACAAAACATCTCTCACATACAATTATTACTATCAGTTGTACTTACAATCATGGCTCGTCTACCATCACGCTCATCACGCCGTCGTCGACAATCCACCAACATTCCACCGCCATCACCAACAGCAACACCACCACCACCACCACCTCCACCATCATCATCACCAATTCCTCAATCGCTTGAATTCAACAGTACCATTTCCAATTCCACCATCCCCACACCTCCACCACCATCATCAATGCCTCTACCACAAATGTTCAACGGTACCATTTCTGATTCTATCACAACGGCACCGCCATCATCAACAGAGGCATTTCCGATTCAAAAGTAATATTATAATGTTATTTGATACTAGTGCAGTAATAGTATTATGTACTAGTATTATGATTAATTAAAGTTTATTGTAATGTTCTGCTATTTATGTTATAGTTTATTGTTATTTTCTGCTTCTTATGTTAATGTTACATGTAATGTTAGTGCTATTTATGTTAAGTTTATTGTTATTTCTCCCTATCTTTTTAGTACGTGTATGAAATTGCTTAATTATTCATTCTATTGAACAAGCCAGAACTCATAAAATTTGGGATCTCAACACATTGACAAGTCTTTTGATAATACAAATATCTAATACTATACATATTAATACATTATAGAACTAATTAACATCTATGCTTACAACCTACATTCTACTAGATTGACATTTTCTAATAAGGTTAAACTTCTAAAGTCGTCCATCTGAACAAAAAAACTCTCCAATCATTAGGACTTTTAAGATCTCGAGTTTGAGAGGTTTTCACCTTTACTTTTACCAAAATTAGTGGAACATCATCAAGGTCTCCGTTATCTCTTTGCTAAAATTGTTTTATCCATGAGACTATCCCAACATCGATTAACCAAAGCCTTCTACATCTTATACCTAAAAATAAAATAAATAAATGTGACTACTCTAAGACGATACAACCCATTGGATTATGTAATTCTATCTAAAAAGAGATTAGAAAAATAATTGTTGCTCGCATCAAAACCTTTTTAAGTACACTCATTAATTAGTCCGACGTAATATAGCTTCCTTAAAAATCATCATATCTCAGACAATGCAATTATAGTTCAAGAAATATTGGAGAAATTCACAGGGAAAAAAGGTGCCTTACGTCAAATATTAATTAAACTTGATGTAGAAAAAGTTTTAGATGGTGTTATTACATGGTCATTAATTCATTAAGCTCACCCATTTTAATTTTTTAACTTTCCAAGAGAACTCATTACTCTTATTATGTCATGCATTGGCACATGGTCTATCTATGTGCTAGTTAACAAAACTAGAAAAAACTACTTCACAATTTCTATAGTATAATTATAATAGTCGGAAGATTATTAACCAAATTATAAACTGTAGAATAATTTACACTTATATCAAATGAGGTGGTCTTTAGATATATTAAAGACAAATATTTGCATTTCAAATAATTAACAAAATATTCTATACTTACTATTCTATCACATATGTTTTTTTTATTTCGTCAAAAATTGATTTTGTAAATATATGACACCTGGGCCAAATTCGACCCCAAAAGCTAGTTCACGAGGGGAGGATTGTCCAAGTCCATATAAGGAGACCACCAGTCCATTTCCCAACCAATGTGGGACTTTTACCCATTCAACACCCCTCTTCACGCCCAGGCCTCAACTGGAGCGACATGAGCGTGGAGCGGGAGTCCAGACGGGGATGAACCTGACTCTGATACCATATTGAAGTGCGTAATCATCTTATCTAAAAGCTTAATCTATTAGAGATAGCATACTTTTATTTGTTAATTATATTCTTAACATGCACCCTCACGTGCGTACCTGATTCTTTTTTATGGGTCTAGCATGTGAAAATTCTTTTTGATATGAATGACGAAGAGATTTGATCTCAGGACCTCTGATGTGATACTACGATCTAGACACTTATGACATATTGCTCCTCTATGCCTTGGATGATAAGATTAAAAATATTCTTACAGTTGGTTGGGATTGCATTACATTATTGGCGTTAAAGTTTTAATATTATGTTTTGATTAATATATCTAAATACCACTTTATTTGATATAGGTGTAAATTATTATACAGTTTATAATTTAGTTAATTATCTTCTGACTATTTTAATCATTGTATAGAAATTATGTAGCTTTACAAATAAATCATGTGGCAGAAATTTTTCTTGTAGTTGTTGCCATTGATTTTTCTTTTCTTTCTTTATTTTGGCTAAAATAATTTTTTTCTTTTTAATCTTTTGATGACAAATGAATCCCAACCATCAATATTTATCAAGACACATGACAAGTGGGAAAGAAAGGGGATTAGCTCGGTACATGATATATACATTTTTAAGTATTTATTATATCAATATAAAGTAAATACATGTAAATCATAAATATTAATTCATGTATTTCTTTTTTAAAAAACACTTGTGAAATATAATACACTAGTAAAATTCATCATTAATTTCTTCAATGTAAAGTGAATAAATCTCATATGTGTATGAGAATATCAGTCATTCATATAGATAATAATTCATTGATATTGAAACTTAGGGTCACTGTGTAATTACACTAATTCAAATTTTATTATCGTATGTGTATTATTTATTTAAGAAAGAGAGAAAACAGAGTTTAGAGGTATTTTTGCAATTTCTTAAACTTGAGAGTACATTTAGTATAATAAAAGAAGTTACAAGAAAGATTTGTAAACTAACATAAATGAGTATTGGTGATTCATTGCACTTATCCTTTTTTTCTCATCCAAGATTACTATAATCCATGACTAATCTATTGCTACAACAGTCATATTAATTAAAATTTGACTTTAAATTATTTGGAAAAGAAGGTGGGATTATCCAATAGGTAAGTAAGTAAATTCAAAGTGTAAAAACACTTTATGTTATAAATTATTTCAACTCATTCTTAGAAAGTTGACCAATAATAAATATCTTCGTCAATCTTATTAATATTATTTGAAAGAGAAAAACATAATCTAGGCATACAAGCTATAGCTATAAATAAGCAGCAGGAGCTCATATCTTTCTCCACCAAATTATAAGAAGAGAAACAAAACATCTCTCACATACAATTATCACTATCAGTTGTACTTACAATCATGGCTCGTCTGCCATCCCGCTCATCACGCCGTCGTCAACAATCCACCACCATTCCACCGCCATCACCACCACCACCACCACCACCTCCACCATCATCATCACCAATTCCTCAATCGCTTGAAGTCAAAAGTACCATTTCCAATTCTACCATCCCAATTCCACTACCACCATCATCAATGCCTCAACCACAAATGTTCAACGGTACCATTTCTGATTCTATCACAACGGCACCACCATCATCAACAGATGCATTTCCGATTCAAAAGTAATATTATAATGTTATTTGATGCTAGTGCAGTAATAGTATTATGTACTAGTTTTATGATTAGTTAAAGTTATTTATTTTTATGTTCCGCAATTATTTATGTTTAAGTTTATTGTTATTTTCTGCTTTTTATGTTAAATTTCATGAAATGTTAATGTTATTTATGTTAAGTTTATTGTTATGTCTCCCTATCTTTTTAGTACGTGTATGAAATTGCTTAATTATTCATTCTATTGAACAAGCCAGAACTCATAAAATTTGGGATCTCAACACATTGACAGGTCTTTTGATAATACAAATATCTAATACTATACATATTAATACATTATAGAACTAATTAACATCTATGCTTACAACCTACATTCTACTAGATTGACTTTTTCTAATAAGGTTAAACTTCTGAAGTCGTCCATCTGAACAGAAAACTCTCCAATCATTTGAACTTTTAAGATATCGAGTTTTAGAGGTTTTCACCTTAACTTTTACCAAAATTAGTGGATCATCATCAAGGTCTCCGTTATCTCTTTGTTAAAATTGTTTTATCCGAGAGGACTATCCCAACATCAACTAACTAAAACCTTCCCCATCTTATACCGAAAAATAAAATAAATAAATGTGACTACTCTAAGACCATACAACCCATTGGATTATGTAATTCTATCTAAAAAGTGATTACAAAAATAATTGTTGTTCGCATCAAAACCTTTTTAAGTACACTCATTAATTAGTCCGGCGTAATATAGCTTCCTTAAAAATCATCATATCTCAGACAACGCAATTATAGTTCAAGAAATATTGGAGAACTTCACAGGAAAAAAAGTTGTCTTACGTCAAATATTAATTAAATTTGATGTAGAAAAAGTTTTCGACGGTATTATTAAATGGTCATTAATTCATTAAGCTCACCCATTATAATTTTTTAACTTTCCAAAAGAGCTCATTACTCTTATTATGTCATGCATTTCCACGTGGTCTATCTATGTGCTAGTTAACAAAACTAGAGAAAACTACTTCACAGAGATCACAAAATTTATTTGTTGAGTTACATAATTTCTATAGTATAATTATAATAGTCGGAAGATAATTAACTAAATTATAAACTGTATAATAATTTACACTTATATCAAATAAAGTGGTCTTTAGATATATTAAGGACAAATATATGCATTTCAATTAATTAACAAAAAATTCTATACTTACTATTCTATCACATATGTTTTTTTCATTCTGTCAAAAATCGATTTTATAAAGATATGATATATGGGTCTAACTCAACCCTAAAAAATAGCTCATGAGGGGAGGATTGTCCAAGTTTATATAAGGAGACCACCAGTCCATTCCCAACCAATGTGAGACTTTTACCCATTCAACACCCCCCTTCAAGCCCAGGCCCCAACTGGAGCGTGGAGCGGGAGTCCAGACCTGGATGAACCTAGCTCTGATACCATATTGAAGTGTGTAACCATCTTATCTAAAAACTTAATCTATTAGAGAGAGCACATTTTTATTTGTTAATTATATTCTCAACATACACCCTCACGTGCGGACCTGATTCTTTTTTATGGGTCAAACATGTGAAAATTCTTTTTGATATAAATGGCGGTGATATTCGATCTCAAGACCTCTGCTCTGATACTACGATCTAGACACTTATGACATATTGCTCCTCTATGCCTTGGATGATACGATTAAAAATATTCTTACAGTTGGTTGGGATTGAATTACATTATTGGCGTTAAAGTTTTACTATTATGTTTTGATTAGTATATCTAAAGACAGCTTCATTTGATATTAGCGTAAATTATTATACGATTTATAATTTATTTAATTATCTTCCGGCTAATTATTGTATAGAAAATATGTAGCTTTACAAATAAATCATGTCGCGAAAAGTTTTTCTTGTAGTTGTTGCGATTGATTTTTCATTTCCTTTCTTTATTTTTGTTAGAATTATTTTTTCCTTTTTAATTTTTTTGTGACAAATGAATTTCAACCATCACTATTTATCTAGACACATAACAAGCGGGAACGGAAGGGGATCAGCTCGGCACATGATATATACATTTTAAAGTATTTATTATGTCAATATAAAGTAAACACATGTATATAACAATAATTAAATCTTGTATTTTTTTTTTAAAAAACACTTCTGAAATAATACACAAGTAAAATTCATCATTAATTTCTTCATTGTAAAATGAATAAATCTCATATGTGTATGAGAATTATCAGTCGTTCATATAGATAGTAACTCATTGATAAAATTCAGATATATTGTACAATCACGCTAATTCAAATTTTATTATTGGATCAATGAATTATTTATTTAAGAAACAGAGAAAACAAGTTTAGAGGTGTTTTTGCAATTTTTTAAACTTGAGAGTATATTTAATGTAATAAAAAGAAGCTACGAGAAATATTTGTGAACTAAACATAAAAGAGTATTGGTGATTCATTGCACTTAGCCTTTTTTTCTCATCATCCAAGATTACTATAATCCTTGACTAATCTATTACTAAAGTGGTCATATTAATTAAAATTTGCCTTTAAATTATTTGGAAAAGAAGGCGGGAATATGCAATAGGTAAGTAAGTAAATTCAAAGTGTAAAAACACTCTATGTTATAAATTATTTCAACTCATTCTTAGAAAGTTGACCAATAATAAAATATCTTCGTCAATCTTATTAATATAATTTGAAAGAGAAAAAACATAATCTAGGTATACAAGCTATAGCTATAAATAAGCAACAAGAGCTCATATCTTTCTCCACCAAATTATAAGAAGAGAAACAAAACATCTCTCACATACAATTATTACTATCAGTTGTACTTACAATCATGGCTCGTCTACCATCACGCTCATCACGCCGTCGTCGACAATCCACCAACATTCCACCGCCATCACCAACAGCAACACCACCACCACCACCACCTCCACCATCATCATCACCAATTCCTCAATCGCTTGAATTCAACAGTACCATTTCCAATTCCACCATCCCCACACCTCCACCACCATCATCAATGCCTCTACCACAAATGTTCAACGGTACCATTTCTGATTCTATCACAACGGCACCACCATCATCAACAGACGCATTTCCGATTCAAAAGTAATATTATAATGTTATTTGATACTAGTGCAGTAATAGTATTATGTACTAGTATTATGATTAATTAAAGTTTATTGTAATGTTCTGCTATTTATGTTATAGTTTATTGTTATTTTCTGCTTCTTATGTTAATGTTACATGTAATGTTAGTGCTATTTATGTTAAGTTTATTGTTATTTCTCCCTATCTTTTTAGTACGTGTATGAAATTGCTTAATTATTCATTCTATTGAACAAGCCAGAACTCATAAAATTTGGGATCTCAACACATTGACAGGTCTTTTGATAATACAAATATCTAATACTATACATATTAATACATTATAGAACTAATTAACATCTATGCTTACAACCTACATTCTACTAGATTGACATTTTCTAATAAGGTTAAACTTCTAAAGTCGTCCATCTGAACAAAAAAACTCTCCAATCATTAGGACTTTTAAGATCTCGAGTTTGAGAGGTTTTCACCTTTACTTTTACCAAAATTAGTGGAACATCATCAAGGTTTCCGTTAACTCTTTGCTAAAATTGTTTTATCCGTGAGACTATCCCAACATCGATTAACCAAAGCCTTCTACATCTTATACCTAAAAATAAAATAAATAAATGTGACTACTCTAAGACGATACAACCCATTGGATTATGTAATTCTATCTAAAAAGAGATTAGAAAAATAATTGTTGCTCGCATCAAAACCTTTTTAAGTACACTCATTAATTAGTCCGACGTAATATAGCTTCCTTAAAAATCATCATATCTCAGACAATGCAATTATAGTTCAAGAAATATTGGAGAAATTCACAGGGAAAAAAGGTGCCTTACGTCAAATATTAATTAAACTTGATGTAGAAAAAGTTTTAGATGGTGTTATTACATGGTCATTAATTCATTAAGCTCACCCATTTTAATTTTTTAACTTTCCAAGAGAACTCATTACTCTTATTATGTCATGCATTGGCACATGGTCTATCTATGTGCTAGTTAACAAAACTAGAACAAACTACTTCACAATTTCTATAGTATAATTATAATAGTCGGAAGATTATTAACCAAATTATAAACTGTAGAATAATTTACACTTATATCAAATGAGGTGGTCTTTAGATAAATTAAAGACAAATATTTGCATTTCAAATAATTAACAAAATATTCTATACTTACTATTCTATCACATATGTTTTTTTTATTTCGTCAAAAATTGATTTTGTAAAGATATGACACCTAGGCCAAATTCGACCCCAAAAGCTAGTTCACGAGGAGAGGATTGTCCAAGTCCATATAAGGAGACCACCAGTCCATTTCCCAACCAATGTGGGACTTTTACCCATTCAACACCCCTCTTCACGCCCAGGCCTCAACTGGAGCGACATGAGCGTGGAGCGGGAGTCCAGACGGGGATGAACCTGGCTCTAATACCATATTGAAGTGCGTAACCATCTTATCTAAAAGCTTAATCTATTAGAGATAGCATACTTTTATTTGTTAATTATATTCTTAACATGCACCCTCACGTGTGTACCTGATTCTTTTTTATGGGTCTAGCATGTGAAAATTCTTTTTGATATGAATGACGAAGAGATTTGATCTCAGGACCTCTGATGTGATACTAAGATCTAGACACTTATGACATATTGCTCCTCTATGCCTTGGATGATAAGATTAAAAATATTTTTACAGTTGGTTGGGATTGCATTACATTATTGGCGTTAAAGTTTTAATATTATGTTTTGATTAATATATCTAAATACCACTTTATTTGATATAGGTGTAAATTATTATACAGTTTATAATTTAGTTAATTATCTTCTGACTATTTTAATCATTGTATAGAAATTATGTAGCTTTACAAATAAATCATGTGGCAGAAAGTTTTTCTTGTAGTTATTGCCATTGATTTTTCTTTTCTTTCTTTATTTTGGCTAAAATAATTTTTTTCTTTTTAATCTTTTGATGATAAATGAATCCCAACCATCAATATTTATCAAGACACATGACAAGTGGGAAAGAAAGGGGATTAGCTCGGTAAATGATATATACATTTTTAAGTATTTATTATATCAATATAAAGTAAATACATGTAAATCATAAATATTAATTCATGTATTTCTTTTTAAAAAAACACTTGTGAAATATAATACACTAGTAAAATTCATCATTAATTTCTTCAATGTAAAATGAATAAATCTCATATGTGTATGAGAATATCAGTCATTCATATAGATAATAATTCATTGATATTGAAACTTAGTGTCACTGTGTAATTACACTAATTCAAATTTTATTATCATATGTGTATTATTTATTTAAGAAAGAGAAAAAACAGAGTTTAAAGGTATTTTTGCAATTTCTTAAACTTGAGAGTACATTTAGTATAATAAAAGAAGTTACAAGAAAGATTTGTAAACTAACATAAATGAGTATTGGTGATTCATTGCACTTAGCTTTTTTTTCTCATCCAAAATTACTATAATCCTTGACTAATCTATTGCTACATCGGTCATATTAATTAAAATTTACCTTTAAATTATTTGGAAAAGAAGGTGGGAATAACCAATAGATAAGTAAGTAAATTCACAGTGTAAAAACGCTTTATGTTATAAATTATTTCAACTCATTCTTAGTAAGTTGACCAATAATCAAATATCTTCGTCAATCTTAATAATATAATTTGAAAGATAAAAACATAATCTAGGCATACAAGCTATAGCTATAAATAAGCAGCAGGAGCTCATATCTTTCTCCACCAAATTATAAGAAGAGAAACAAAACATCTCTCACATACAATTATCACTATCAGTTGTACTTACAATCATGGCTCATCTACCATCGCGCTCATCACGCCGTCGTCGACAATCCACCAACATTCCACCGCCATCACCACCACCACCACCTCCACCACTATCATTACCAATTCCTCAATCGCTTTAATTCAACAGTACCATTTCCAATTCCTCCATCCCAATACCACCACCACCATCATCAATGCCTCAACCACAAATGTTCAATGGTACCATTTCTGATTCTATCACAACGGCACCACCATCATCAACAGATGCATTTCCGATTCAAAAGTAATATTATAATGTTATTTGATGCTAGTGCAGTAATAGTATTATGTACTAGTTTTATGATTAGCTAAAGTTTATTGTTATGTTCCGCTATTGTTTATGTTTAAGTTTATTGTTATTTTCTGCTTTTTATGTTAAATTTCATGCAATGTTAATGTTATTTATGTTAAGTTTATTGTTATTTCTCCCTATCTTTTTAGTACGTGTATGAAATTGCTTAATTATTCATTCTATTGAACAAGCCAGAACTCATAAAATTTGGGATCTCATCACATTGACAAGTTTTTTGATAATACGAATATCTAATACTATACATATTTATACATTATAGAACTAATTAACATCTATGCTTACAACCTACATTCTACTAGATTGACATTTTCTAATAAGGTTAAACTTATAAAGTCGCCTGATGTGAGGCCAAAAATATATTTTCTTATCATTATTTGTCTCAAATTTAGTATTTATATTTGTCCTTTTTGAGCATGGATTTTATGGATTGTGCTAAATAGTGTATTTTATTTGTAGGATTAAATTGGTGGGAAGATGAAGAAGTTTGGAGCTAAAACGAATTAAAAATAGAAGATTCTAGAAGGAAAATCAAGCAGACAGCTTAATGGATTAAATTGAATATAATAATAATATTTTATATATCCATCAAAGTGTAGACGGCAAATTCTTAAGGAAATAAGCATATTGCCACGTGGCAAGAAATCGAAGGCACACAAATTGAGGCGGTGCACTGTTCACGTAGGAATCCAATTCCATTTTGGTTTTGGATTCCTAATTTGTTTTGGACTCAGTTATTTTATTCAGCGTTTTATACATCTATAAATAGTCCATAGAAATAATTATTGGAGAACACTTTTTAAGGAAGACAATTTGTAAGGAAAAATTGTCAATACTTTTTAGGGTTCTTTTCTTCTTCTATTTCTTTGGTATTAGTAGCTAAAGACCCTAGTTCTGGGGCTGCGACTATGGGTAATTGTTGAACATCGATTGTTTTGAATTAATTATTGGTTATCGCTTAAATTACTTTTGTGTTCTTATTTTATTATTTCATGCTAGGCCACCATAGAAATAAATCTATTGTCTATTCTTGGACTCGAGAGATAAAGAGGTAGATAGACCAAAGAATGCAAAGAGCTTGTTCTAACTTTGTTTAGATTCGTGTTCAGGAGTGACGCCCGGACGAACACCTCGCTTGGTTACGAAACAAGATGAAATATAAATGCTCGCCAATTAGGACTGCATATCCCCGCTCAACGATGTAGTTAGACAGCTAGTTGGAGTAGGCGATTAGAGGTCAAGAGATCATGCTCATAAAATCAACCCTGTAAATCAGTAATTTGATAACCTTAGTTAATTCATTACATGATATGCGATACATGAAACCCTATGCATGTTGCAGCCCTGGAATTGTCCCAATAACTGTAAGTTAATCTTAGTATTTAATTTTTGCATTCTTTTATTTCTTTTGACACTCTTAAATAAATAATTAGACTAGTATAATTTAGTAAAAAGTTAATTGACAAGTCTCTGTGGGTTCGATATTTCGGTTCTTAAAGAGCCACTTATTACTTTTGCGACCACGTACACTTGCGTGTGCAATTGGAAGCAACATCGTCCATCTGAACAAAAAACTCTCCAATTATTAGGATTTTTAAGATCTCGAGTTTGAGAGCTTTTCACCTTTACTTTTACCAAATTTAGTGGATCATCATCAAGGTCTCCATTATCTCTTTGTTAAAATTGTTTTATCCGAGAGGACTATCCCAACATCGATTGACCAAAACCTTCTACATCTTATACCTAAAAATAAAATAAATAAATGTGACTACTCTAATTCCATACAACCCATTGGATTATGTAATTCTATCTAAAAAGTGATTACAAAATTAATTGTTGTTCGCATCAAAACCTTTTTAAGTACACTCATTAATTAGTCCGATGTAATATAGCTTCCTTAAAAATCATCATGTCTCGGACAATGCAATTATGTTCAAGAAATATTGGAGAACTGCAAAGGGGAAAAAGGTGCCTTATGTCAAATATTAATTAAACTTGATGTAGAAATTTTTTTTGACGGTATTATTAAATGGTCATTAATTCATTAAGCTCACCCATTTTAATTTTTTAACTTTCCAAGAGAACTCATTACTCTTATTATGTCATGCATTTCCACATGGTCTATCTATGTGCTAGTTAACAAAATTAGAACAAACTACTTTACAGAGATCACATAATTTATTTGTAGAGTTGCATAATTTCTATAGTATAATTATAATAGTAGGAAGATAATTAACTAAATTATAAACTGTATAATAATTTACACTTATATCAAATAAAGTGGTCTTTAGATATATTAAGGACAAATATATGCATTTCAATTAATTAACAAAAAATTCTATACTTACTATTCTATCACATATGTTTTTTTCATTCCATCAAAAATCGATTTTATAAAGATATGATATATGGGTCTAACTCAACCCTAAAAGATAGCTCATGAGGGGAGGATTGTCCAAGTTCATATAAGGAGACCACCAGTCCATTCCCCAACCAATGTTAGACTTTCACCCACTCAACATCCCCCATCACACCCAGGCCCAACTGTAGCGTAGACCGGGAGTCCAAACGGGGATGAACCTGGCTCTGATACCATGTTGAAGTGTTTGACCATCTCATCTAAAATCGTAACTATTAAAGAGACCATACTTTTATTTGTTAATTATATTCTCAACACGCCCCGCACGAGCGCCCCTGATTCTTTTTCATGGCCAAGCACGTGAAAATTCTTTTTGATATGGATGGCGATGAGATTCGATCTCAAAACCTTTGTCTGCTCTGATACTACGATCTAGACACTTATGACATGCTCTTCTATGCCTTAGATAATAAGATTAAAAATAAACTTCTTACCGTTGGTTGGGATTGCATTACATTATTGGCATTAAAGTTTTACTATTATGTTTTGATTAGTATATCTAAAGACCACTTCATTTGATATTATTGTAAATTATTATACAATTTATTATTTAGTTAATTATCTTCTGACTTATTATTGTAGAGAAAATATGTAGCTTTACAAATAAATCATGTCGCGGAAAGTTTTTCTTGTAGTTTTTGTCCTTGATTTTTCTTTTCCTTTCTTTATTTTGGTAAAAAATTATTTTTTTCTTTTTAAATTTTTTGATGACAAATGAATTTCAACCATCAATATTTATCTAGACACATGACAAGTGGGAACGGAAGGGGATCAGCTCAGCACACGATATATACATTTTAAAGTATTTATTACGTCAATATAAAGTAAACACATGTAAATAATAACAATTAACTCTTGTATTTTTTTTAAAAAAAAACACTTGTGAAATAATATATTAGTAAAATTCATCATTAATTTCTTCAATGTAAAATGAATAAATCTCATTTGTGTATGAGAATATCAGTCATTCATAGTAACTCATTGATGAAACTCAGATTTACTGTGCAACCACACTAATTCAAATTTTATTATTGGATCTATGAATTATTTATTTAAGAAAGAGAGAAAACAGAGTTTAAAGGTGTTTTTGTAATTTTTTAAACTTGAGAGTACATTTCATGTAATAAAAGAAGCTACAAGAAATATTTGTAAACTAAACATAAAAGAGTATTGGTGATTCATTGCACTTAGCCTTTTTTTCTCATCCAAGATTACTATAATCCTTGACTACTCTATTGCTCAATAGGCCATATTAATTAAAATTTGCCTTTAAATTATTTGAAAAAGAAGGCGGGAATATGCCATATATAATTAGTAAATTCAAAGTGCAAGTAAATTATTTCAACTCATTCTTATAAAGTTGACTAATAATAAAATATCTTCGCCAATCTTATTAATATAATTTGAAAGAGATAAACATAATCTAGGTATACAAGCTATAACTATAAATAAGGAGCATGTGCTCATATCTTTCTCCACTGAATTATAAGAAGGAAAGCAAAACATCTCTCACATACAATTACCAGCTTTATTTGTACTTATAATCATTGCTCGTCTACCATCACAATCATCACGCCGTCGTCGACATTCCACCACCATTCCTCCACCACCACCACCAATGCCTCAATCGTTTGGATTCAACAGTACCATTTTCAATTCCACCACTCTAGTAGCACCGCCACCATCATCATTCCCTCAACCATTAATATCCAACAATACCATTTTCGATTCCATCACTCCAGTAGCACCACCAACATCAACAGTTGCATTCCCGATTCAAGAATAATATTAATTATCATATTATTCTATGCTCGCTAGTGCAATTATAGTATTAGCTACTAGTTTTATGATTAGTTATTGAATATTGTTATTTTCTGCAATTTATGTTAATGTTTCATGGAAGTTTATTGTTATTTTTCCCTATCTGTTTAGTATTTGTATGAAATTGCTTAATAATTCATTCTATTGAACAAGCAATAACTCATAAAAATTGGCTCCCATCACATTGACAGGTCTTTTGATAATAGAAATATCTAACACCATATATTTATACGTTATAGAACTAACATCTAGTTGTATGCCTACCACCTACATTCTACTAGATTAACATTTTTTGATCTGGTCAAACTTCTAAAATCATCCACCTAAACAAAAAACTCATCATGTACTCCAATCATTAGGTCTTTTAAGGTCTCGAGTTTGAGAGGTCTTCACCTTTAGTACTTTTACCAAAATTAGCGGAACATCACCAAGGTCTCTGTTATCTCTTTGTTAAAATTGTTTTATCCGAGAGGACTATCCCAACATCGATTAATTAACCAAACCTACTACATCTTATACCTAAAGTAAATAGATGTGACTATTCTAAGACAATACAACCCATTGGATTATGTAGTTATATTTAAAAAGTGATTACAAAATAATTATTACTCGCATCAAATCCTTCTTAAGTACACTCATTAATTAGTCCGACATAATATAGCTTTCCTAAAAATTATTATGTCTCGGACAATGTAATTATAGTTCAAGAAATATTGGAGAACTTCAAAGGGAAAAAAGGTGCCTTACGTCAAATATTAATTAAACTTGATGTAGAAAAAGTTTTCGACCGTATTAAATGGTCATTAATTCATTAAGCTCACCCTTTTTTTTTTAACTTTCCAACATAACTCATTATTCTTATTATGTCGTGCATTTCTGCGTGGTCTATCTATCCACCTGAACTAGAAACCCATCATGCAATCCAATCATTTGCGTCTTTTAATGCCTCGAGTCAGGATTGTCTTCACCGTTTATTTTAACCAAAATTACTGGAACATAACCAAGGTATTCGCTGTCTACTTAGTTAAAATTGTTTTCTTCGAAAGGACCATGCCAACATCGATTAATCAATCGATCTAACCTATTATGTCTTATACCTAGATTAATATATAAATGTGACTACTCAAAGACAATACACTCATTGGATTATGCAATACTATCTTCAAAGTGATTACAAAATTAATTGTTACAGCTCGCATCAAACCCTTCTTAAGTACACTCATTAATTTCTCCGACATAATTTATATAGCTTCCTTAAAAATCATGATGCCTAAGCCAATGAAATCATACTTCGTAGTATTAAAGCTTTCGATATTAAGTGGAGTGTAATTTTAATTTTCCTGATTTGTTAATTCAGAAGACATACTTAATTTCAGACAGTCTTGAAGAATTAGGCCATGGAACTTGAACTGCGACCATATGATCTTCGTAACTAAAATCAACAGAGACTCCATCGATCATACACAATAACGGCTTCTCAGAGGCAAACACCCTCATTTCACCTCTCCCTCTCACTCCAATTCTTACAGAACTTTCTTCCTCATAGTAGACAAGAGACTCAACTGCACCACCAGAGTTGAGCATGTTCACCAATCCAATTGGGGCAAACTGCACTGATTTTTTCAACAACACAGCTACAGGAGTGACCGTTAAGAGCTCATAGTCGAAAGGCTGAAGAGTAATCTCCACGTTGTCCAACAATTTCAAGAGCTTTAGCTTCTTCTGGCGATACATGTACACCGCGAAAATGTTCACTCCTTCCACACATATTGGATTTGTTCCATTGCTCCATTCAACATCTTTGGGACTAGCCAAACCAGTCACTGCCACTGAATACTCATTCGCGCTTTTATTTTTCTTTGAAACAGGGCACCATCCTCCTCCTTGACAGTTAAATGCTCCAAGAACTCCCGTAAACTATAGTCATTACAACCAAAATAACACAACAAGATGAAATTTTGACCCCACAAATTATTAAAAGACGTAAATTGCATTTATAATAAGATTAATGCTTACTTTATTAAGGTTCCAAATCTTGAGCATGGTTTTCCCATCATGTAAAGGATCTTCAAACAGGCAATCTTTAGTTGGTAGTGCATAATGTTGGCAACGGAGAATTGAACCATCAGGCAGCGCCAATGTCTTCAGCAACTGGAAGTTGTGTTTGCCGACTGAGTCGCTAACATATACAGGTCCTCCTGATATGGCTCGAGAGGCAGCATGAAACTCAGCACAAGGGTGAGTAGATTGAAACATGTCCCAATCAGGGTGGATGAAATTTCCCATCCACAGACTATTGTAAACACAATGTACCATGTGACATCCTTGCAGCCAAAATGTCCCATTGGGATCCCCAGATGGATCGGTGCACCAAAAATCATCTCCTGCAAGCATCAAGAATCATGTTTAGATCAAATCAAACAATTTAACTATAAGAGTTACATATTAAGGCTCAAGACATACCTACGCGTCCAAGAGAAATGGACTCTGTCCCAAGGTACATAAAGTCATTGCAATGTTCCATGCTAGCAATCACACCGTTCCCTTTAAAATGTTTCCTTATTGAATCAGTCAAGGCTTTATAGTATGCTTTAGCCAGTTCCACGCGTCCACCATAATCCTCTGATAACATCTCTAGCAACTGCTTCGACAAGAATGTGAATCATAAACTTAGTAACATTAGTCAAGCAGATAGAAATGTAAAGACCAAAAAAAGATCAATATTTTTTTCGAATTTATGAAGTTTCAAGAACTTACATGAATAACATCCACCTTGACTCCATCAATTACAGATGATTCAAGATGCGAGTGCAACCTTTCGTACATTTCATGAACCTTTTCCGGTGGAACCAATCCAACTCCATTGTTCACAATCTTGTCCACAGCCAAATCCTCCATAGTCATCTGCAAACCCTGTGACAGCTTAGGACTAATGACTCTACACTCGGGCATGTTTGGTATATTAGGCCTAATCCCACCCCAGTACCCACACAACGCGTGCCACACGTACACATGCTCAACGCTCTTAAAATCGTCCTTCAGGTCCTTTACAAATGCCCTCATCCCCTTCCCCTTTCCCCTGGAACTCTCATAGTCCCTAAATTTATAATTCTCTTCAAATTTTATTAACCTACATGGCATCTGTTCACCAGCATCAGTCCTGTTGATTCCTTCTTGATCATCAGTTACCGGATCATCATCGTGACAAATCGATTGCCATCCATCATCAATTAAGACTAATCCTGGAGGACACCCACCCTCTACTAGGTCCTTAACCCCTTCCATTACCCCTTGTGGATTTACCTTCAGGTAAAAAGCATCCCAAGTACACCAACCAAATTTATCTACTATACCTGGAAGTGACTTCTTTTCAAGCAATTCGAAAGTCCCTAAATGCACTCTTATAATCTTCATAGCATCCTTCACCATTTCGTACGGGTTCTCTCCTACGTGCATATAAATGCAAGTCCGGAACCTGGATTCGCGAACTTTACTTGATCCACTCTCCACGCAGACGTCCAAATTGTCATCTTGTCCAGGTTGGAACGAGGCTCTGAAAGAACCTTCTAGAATCGGAAGTATCAGAACATAAGGACGACGTCCGTTTTCGGATTTGTGTAAGATTAACATTTGTGTTTCATGTTGGATGTCTCTGCCATTTTTGCCAACCCAATGAGTGGTCCACCATACTTTGAATCTGAATAGGCTCATGAACTTTATGTCCCTGAGCTTGCCAATTGGGACTACGTGGTGACTTTGGGCCTCGTCGGAGTCAAATCCGACGAAGCAGCCGAAGGTAAAATCTTTGGAAATGAATTGTGATGGAGTGACAATGATGTTGGCAGGAACATGAGTAAGAATAGGATAGCCATTGGCCAAAAACTCAGAGCCTGCAAGGATGATGGATAAAGGCTTTGTGTTACTATCCATTAGCCCGGATATTACTTCTGAGGCATTTTTGTTCAAGCTTGGAGCCATTAGAAACAGAGTAAACAGAGGAATTTAAGGAGTTTCTAGGAGATGAAGAAAGTTTATTACAAGTGATGATAAATGCTTCTATACAAAACTGTATATATAGACAATTATCCTACCCACTTTTGCTCCAGAAGTGTGTGTAGAAGTAGGAAAATTAAAGATAATACAGGAAAAAGTATGTTAAAAATAGTTGGAGCACTAGTTATGGTTGGGCATGGTTGGTATTAGGAAATAATGAACTGAAATTTCTACAAGTTATTGTTTTTTGGTTTTATTTTATTTTCTTCAAAGCTGTTGGTATTCTAATTTTTTCACACAACTTCTCGACGTTAACCAAAAAAAAAAGCTAGCCGCAAAGCTAGAAATTTTGTTAATGATGTTCAAAATTTTAATATATATCTCTAAAAGTTTTTCTTTTTTTCGACCTATATACACAATATTATTTTTTATATTCACAATATAATTTTTCGACAAACAGTGTATAAGTGATCACCCTTAAATCCATGTAGCTATACCGCTGAAAAAGGGAACCAATTTTCCACTTGCTTTTGGGCCTTGAAGTTAATAGTGTATGCCTGTGATATCCAAGAGAAGTTATATTAACATGATAATTCCCACACTACGTCCACTTCGGTTTTGGAGACCATTGAACAGGAAAATATTTTCATGGATATGGCGTGAATTTTGGGGCATAAATATAAATAAATCCAATCTTTCCAGACGTTTCATTTGATTTCTCTAGATGTTTCACTGGGCCATCACTTGCTTTAATTTCAGGGGACGATTATTAATTTGTTTCTTTGCATTTCCTGAAATTGTTATATCATCAAATGAAGTTAAAATAAGTAAGGCTCAAGTGTTAGATATAAAGTCCAACATCAAACTTTTCAAGATTTTATTAGTCTTTATAACAAAACAAAGAAGTAGCTCCTAATTTAGATGAAATATGCAACCATGTACTTTATCATCTATGATGTTCATTTTATTTTAATTTACATGCCACTCGATTTATTCATTTCAGACGTTTCAAAATATTCGATATTATTTTATTTCCATTCTTGACAACTTACAAAAATTTAAATCCATTAAATTATTTAATACAGATACGGATATGATGTTTTTCTGTCAAATTAACTTTTCGGTCATACTGTGTTACTTCCTCCATACTTCATTTTATAGCCTACCATATCACCTACTGTCTTGTTGGGCTATTACTGAAATATAAGTCCAATTATTTCATGGACCTTTTATGGGCCTGAAACAGTATTCCCTTTTCCTGTTGCTACTATGGCAGAACGCCCAAAAGTGTGGTTATTACAACTAGAATTCAAACTTTTTAATGCTTGAAACTCCATCATTTTTCTAGATTCTGAAGTTAATGAATTCACCATATTGATCTGCAAAGCTTAATGATGGCGGGAACCGATAAAGAAAAACTGGAGCTGCACGAATCCGATAATCAATTCGTTTGGGATGAAACTTCTCAACTTTACTATCATGCTCGGTGCGTTTTTTTTTTTTTCAACATTTTCTATATAAATCTTCAATTCCCTTTCTCTTTTCGCTTCTGATGAAATTAGGGCTTGAATTTTATTCTTTTTATGTAACCTCTGAATTTAATTGAAGCTTCGTAAAATTTGGAGTTCTTTCGGCAATTATATTAGTAATAATTATTTGAGATCAATTGTTACTTCTCGCGTTCTTTGATGCAGCACTGGATTTTATCACGATCCTCAAGCAGGTTGGTACTACAGCTGTAATGATGGCCTTTATTACAAATTTGAAAATGGTACTTATGTACCCATGGAGTCTTCTCAGGTAGAGTTTTTTTTGTTTTTTTCCAAATTTACAGTATTCAAATGTTGGCCTAGTTGATTTTCGATTTATTAATGTTAAGCTAGTTTATTATTGTACATCAGGATGGTTGTCGTGAATTGAAAAGTTGTGAGAGCATTGTGCCTATGGAGTCTTACAAAGATGTGATAGAAGCAGACATAAGTGTGTCAGGTGAAAATGTGGCTCAAGCAATGGAACCACTTTCTACTGAGTTCGCTGAAGGTAAATAAGTTTACCAAACTGTCTATTGTTATAGAAGTTATGTGTTAGTGATGAAGTTGTTGCTGCAGTAAATATATTTTGTTTCCCCATTAGAGTTCTATCCAGACCTAACCCTTTTAGTTTCGGATGATTGAAACATTTTGGTGTAACTTGATGTGTCAAGTAATCTAAACAAAAGCGGATGGATTTTAAGTTTGTGGGTTCTGGACCACAATCATCTTCTGCTTACTAGGTTTGGATAGATTATTTATACTATTAAGTGACTTTTTAAACACAAAAAAAGGTTTGGGCAAAAGCTATTGGGTTCTACTGAACCCGTAACTTTAATTTTTGCTCCGGACTGTATCTAAAATGTATAGACGTGGAGCCATTACTAGGAACCATTCTTCTGTTCCTATATTCTGGTTGGTGAAAGACTTTTCATGTCCATCTGGATTTGAATGACTTGCAGCAGTTTCTTGTGAGTTATAGCTGTGTGAGTCATTATCGTATCAGTTTTGCTCATTGTTTGCTGATCTATTTGACTTGTGAAAAGTATTGGATCATGGATGTAAGATGTTTCTTCATGCATGTTTCTTCACTTATGATATCTGTTATTTTGTTTCTCATTATTGGACCCTCTTGCTATCAGTCCTTTGTCACCACCAATAATGTTCTCACCCCATGTATAATGGTTGTCCTTCAAATTGCTTCATCCTTTCAGTAGAGAACTATTTGGGTGTAATAATCCTTATTTTGATAATTCAGAAGTCATTTGCATTTGACGGTCACTTACTTTCTCTTTCTATTTCACTCTAAGCAGAGCACTTGGAGGATACCAGTTGCAAGCTTCCAGAAAACCCACCACCACCTTCAGAGTGGTAAAACACTGTGTTAGTTATCTTGTATTTTTGTTCTTGTAGTTATTTTTCTTTCCCAACGCTGTAATACATCTACTGTCAGGCTCGAAGATACTCTCATTGAACTTTATCTGGCGAATTATACCACTCAAGCTGCCAATAGTATGTCAGACATAACAGTGGCTCCAGAAATAAATGACACAGATCACACACATTTGTCAGCAGCTGGTTGGTTCAAGGTTTCTGTTTTGACCAAAATATGATTAGAACTACAGCATTGCAAGTCATTCTACCTTGACGGTGCAGGGAATGACAGCACATATGAACTCGAGGAAGGTGAATGGATACCAGACGACTGGACAGATTCTGCTGATCCAATTGCAGATGACATGGATGAAGGTTAGTATGGATTTTGGTACTTGACATTTATAGGTTTTGTATTCTATACAATTTATCTCACTTGGCATTAAGATGTTAGTGTTGAAAATGTTGATATGATGCCAGAAAAGCAGAAAGCTTATGGACGTGTCAAAAGTTTGCCTATTGTTAATTGCTTCCTTTTCTTTTCTCTTTCATCTAGCATACTGTCTGTTGTTTTTGTAGTTTCTGTTGTTGTTTCTATCTACACTCTACACTCCCCTGACCCCACTTAGTGGGACTACACTGGGTATGTTTTTGTTGTGTCTCTCTATTTTCTTTTGGTAGTTTGAATCTGAGTTGCTCGGACTCTTCAAAAATGTCAACGGGTGCGTGTTGGATTCGCCAAAAGTTGTGTATTTTTGGAGAATCCGACACAGGTGCGGCATCAAAAGTGAATAGTCCGTGCAACTAAGGTTCGAATACAGTGGGAATTAAGCTAAAGAAAAATATTTCTTTAACTACCTCATGAATTCCTCTATTCTGCTACTCATACGAAAAAGATGGAATAGGCTCCTAGCTCGGTGAAAAAGGAAGGAAAGAACAAGGATTTTGGGGATTTTGAAATACATATGCACCTTAGTTTGAATGTCTTCATTTTCATGGTTTTAGATGCATAAAATTGACTGGAGTTCCCTCACAACAGGCATTTGCTTGGAGGAAGAGAACTGGCTAGCCCAGTATGGTCAAGTTGAACGACCAGTTGAGGATTCTCTGTCACATATTCGGGCTGTTGATTTGTGGGATTGGTCAATGGTTAAAAAGATCAGAAAAGGTCGAAAAAGAAGGGTGGCCAGGCTGGTAGGACGACTGGTGAAGCCCACTGCTAAGCTGCATCCATCAATGCCCTCTAGTGGCCATCTTCTTAAAACTGCTCCAGTATGTGAAGTCCATCTTGATCTGGTACGAGTTACATCAGGTTTGCATTGTCAAACTTCCATTTACTGGGAAACTTCTGCATCCTATTTGATTACACAGATCAGTTATTGTTAGCATGTCCTGTTTTAGTGGAGGTTTGTAAAATGCTCAGTAAACTGTTGTGACTTACTGTAAAAAAAAAAATCTGAATTCATGTAATTCCCATTTATATGTCTATCTATTCAATCCATGATCTTTCCATTACATGTGCCAGAAACTTCCTTCTTTATTTGTTACACGTGAGTGAACTCACGCTTCCCTGGTGGCTGCCCTGCAAAACTAAATGGCCCAATACTTTCTTTTCATGTTTCAGTCATTAGCATGTATGCATTCACATTCACTCATGATCAGCCTAATTCAGAATACTACCAGATTAGACATGCATATTTTTAGAGGAAGTCATGTAAGTTACAAGTATGTATATGGACAGGAAAAGAGATGTAATGAGGCGCAACATTGAAAGAACAGCAATTTCCAACTTCTTCTGAAACATCCATAACTCTGTTTGGCATTCTGAAATAAACTTGCACTAAAGGAAGTGAAAACCACAGATTTAATCATTTATTTCGTTCAATCTCACATCAGAAAATTGTAGAACCTCAACGACAGACAAATTCTGTTATATGTGCTGTCATGAGAAGATGTTTGGTTTCATTTTTTGAGTATGATTTTTTAGTGTGCATTGGCCACCCTTATTCTATCCTTGTTGGCATTCATTCAAAATGTTTACTTCCTACAGGTCAGGTATACAGGTTGAGAAATCCTAGCACACAATATTTGGCTTCTTTGTCAAATTATGATTCTTCCAATCCAACGAAAAATTGGCGCTTTCCGCAAATGTCACTGAACAGAGAAATCCAGACATGCTCACCAGTCACTGAAAGATATAAATCCATAAGCACAACACTTCCTGGTGAGGAGGATGTATCTCTGCCATCGGATATCAGTGCGCCTGAAAAGGTATTCTATGTCCACTTTATGTTTCAAGTACTAATACAATTTTTGTACTTATAGATGATTTGGGTTATTGGTCATTTGCGATAAAGTGTCTGTATGCAGTCAATTAGACTGAGTTCTTTAGCAGATTTAATATCTTAAAGCTTGAAAATTGAGAACACTTGTTTAAAAGCTGCACTAGAAAATTTGCTAACTAGGAAAAGTAATAAATTGTATTATAAGTATTTAGATGGCGAGCACAGCTAAAAGATGAAGATAAGAAAGCATGCCAGTACTGCAAACAAACAGCATAAATTGAAACATCTTAGACAATAGTGCCAGTTGCTGAGCTGTGTTTGGATCTGTGATGATTTCATTCTCTTTAGTGATAAAATAACCAATAAGGATAGCCTAGTGGTAAGGACCCTCCATCTCCAAGAATAAGGTTATATGGTTGAGTCACCGAGGGAACAAAGTGGGAAAGGGTCATTTGGATAGAGGAGCTTTTGTTCAGGTTTGGGGGAATTCTACCATGCAAGGGGAAAAACAATTGAATCATCTCTGAAGAAAACTTTGTAATTTTGCTGGAGAGATGCTTTCTCCTATTTAGATGGACATGCTCAAGGATCTACAATCTCTCTTTCCTATCTGTTAAGTTGTGTGATTATGTCATTCCAGGACAGAGACCATCTTTACAGGGACAGAGCTGCAGAAAGAAGAGCATTGCATGGTGGGTTTGGTGTTGGTCCAGGGCAAAAAATTTCACCCAACTCTGATGATTCTGTTCCTTTGGAGATATCTGCTGGTCCAGAGGAAGCTCTTTCTGAATCTTTGAGCAATTCATTTGGAGCTGGTAGCTATGCCAGAAGAATGTTGGAAAACATGGGCTGGAAGGAGGTACAGTTTAAAACCTTCACGACTTTGAGAATTTTAGTTTTAGACACAAGTTTCACTGAGGAGGTTTTACATAATCTTAAAATGCCTTATCTCTGGATCTCAAGAAAAAGTAGAGACCCGCCTATACTTGTAATACTCTGAATATTGTTCTTCTGATTCTTTCTTCCATATCGATGGTCCATCTCCAGTTGTCCATCCAATCTTTTCACTCAGGTGTGAAGGGAACTTTTTCCTAGTTAATTCATTACAAGGTCGTCGTAATATATTTAAGTTATTAGAACCCATCTTTTATCAAAAAAGGGAATGTTCACCCCATCAATACTCAGACGTTCTTAGATTCTCTTTAATGATTAATTTCATGGCTGTGTAATAATGAAGATAAGTTCACCTAATGATTACAAGAGGACCTTTGTGAATGAGACTACTTGAGTGAAACTTGGAAATGTAATGACGATATTGTCACCTGATGGCTTGGGTGTTTGCACAGGGGGAGGCACTTGGCTGCAGCAACAAGGGGTTGATTGAACCTTTACAGGCTACGGCAAACAAAGGTTCTGCTGGGCTAGGTTGGAATGATGAGCGAAGAAAGCAGTCCATGTACAGTTTTAAATAAATGAGCGATGTACCTCCTTTGTTGGCAGTCTGATAGTAGAATGTAATAAATCTAATTTCACTTGTCTGTGCAGTCAGCTTAGTTTACTATTTGTTGCCTTTTTTACTAGTCACATATCTTCTTCTGACCTACTTTATATTAGACCATATGTTTAAAGGGCAATCAATACTAGATCAAGTTATCACTGTTATATCATATAAAGAATTGTAAGAGAAACACTTAGGTAAGCAACTGTCCCAATGTTAGTTGTCCCCGTTTTGATATTGGGCTAAACAAAATTATGCCTTCTAAAAATGGGGAATTATTCTTTACACATTTGAATTTTCTGGGATGTACGTCAAAGTACAATAAATATTCGTCATAATATTAATATTGCTTCGAGTACAATGGGACATCTATATTGTAGTAATACAATAAGATATGCAGTTGCTGTGATTTAATAAAACAGTACCCACGGTTCAAAATTTGATGAATTGATGTTTTGGAACTAACAAAATATCAAGAAAACATTGTCAAACAATTTGACATTTTGAGAAATGTCAAAACAAATAGAATGATAAAAGGAAAGGTGCTAACTCAGCCACATATAGACTAGCTACACTCTATAAGATAAATTACAGTTCCACTCAATAAAACATCGGCTAAATTGCAAGTGCATAGTTGAGAAAATGTTCTACAAATCAAAAGAGGCTGTAGATCATATTGGTGCTGCAGACATGGATAGGAAACTAAATACACTATGTAATACCCAAGAAAATGGGAAACAAAATCACAGAATCTAACACGGATTGCAGTTATAAGTACATCGGTATGACTGTCTACAGCTTGTCGGATAGAAAGATATGCCTGTGCTTGTTGCTTTACAAACTGATAGCTCTTGGTTCCAGATACGCGGGCTCATCTTCTGCTTGCTTTACCGTTGTACCATTTAAGCATAAAAGAGTAGCTTCATTTATGAAGGTAAGGCCTCGAACGTGCTGACCAACTCCAGAAGCTTGCCTCTACTCATTCTCTGCCTGTGCTTCTGTAGTTGTCATTTCCTCATCATTGGCAGTTTTATCAGGAGTTAATTCAGTTTTCTCCACAATAGTGTTTTTCTCATTCAACTCTTCATTCAGCTTACTGATCTCTTCATCCTTCTCTTCGACTTTATCTTGCAAGATTAGTACCTAGGACAAATACGATTAAAACATTAAACTCTACATCTTTCAAAAGTCATCCTAATGTCTGATTTCACTCTAAACAAGAATGGAAACTGTGTGAAGCACCATTTCGTTTGATCTTTCCACATCGTTCGTCAGTCCCTCTATCTGCTTGCACAGGCCTGCAAGTGGGAATAAAAATTGTTAGAAAGTGAGTGAATCAATCTACTCATCATTGCAGTTCTGAATAACAATGGCAAGGCAACAGAATTCAAGTTGGGTCAAACATAAGGGAATGTCGGTGAGGGCTAAAAGGTAAAATGAACACATGTAATGAAAGAACTATAACAAAATTAGCACAAATATGGATTGCTTATATAATGAGGGTGCTAACCCCAAAAAAAAATGTGAAAAGTCAAATACTACAATCCACCATAGTACAAGGAGAAACTACTTTGATCTACAAACAAATCATGAACTCTGGAGAGAGCAGGCGAATGGTGTAGGAATTAACAGTTTCACAGTTTGGGATGGTGTAGGTTTTGCTGATGATGATGACTCAATAATAAGTAAAAGCATGCCTTATGTCTGGCACTATTTCACTGTCGTAAGAATAAGGGCATGCAGATATATGGTAACCCCACACTGATCAGGTGACAGCAACTGATTCCTTCGAGTGCAGAGAAGATATGTATTTAAAATGTAGTACAATTCCTTGTCAACTGCTTACTTCAGCAGAAAACCCTACCAAAAAGTAAATTATATCTAAGAGTGACTATGCCTTTACTCATGTAATGTCAGATGAACCAGAGGACATGCATTTATTACCAAAAGTTTCAACATTTACAGCAAGCTAAATATCCTCGCCAATATTATCAATCACACTGATCATATCTAGAATGACCAAACCGACCAATCAATTAGAAAAAATATTAGCAGCAAACAAAAAGTTCCTAGCCCAATCAAAAAGAAAACACAGGTGTTTGTAAAACAACTTGGGAGAACATTAACCTTCAAATTGACTTTTGAGTTCAGTATTCTGAGACCTCTGCAAAGCCAGTTTCATTGTTAATTCATGTATCTGCAAGTAAAGAAAGAAACAGAATTTCTGTAACATCGCACATTTAAGCAACCATCATTGTTTAACAAACCTGGAAGAAATAAGCTAGGCAACTAAGTAACTTATGAATAGATTACTCTTCCATCTCTAAATTCAGTTTTGAACTAAAAGAGTCCTATATTTTACACACTTCACTGATCAAGAAAATCATTTACTACCTTTCCTTCATTAGCCTGGTTTCCAATCTCTTCATTTTCCTCCTGCAGTGTCCTACATTTAGCCATTAGCATCTTGCCCATTTTGCTTTGTGGGGTAAAATTGACAGCAGCAATGTTATCATGCAACTCCTTCACTTTCTTATCCTTCTCCTCAACCAAATTCTACCAATGCAAAACAAGAAAAGATGTAAGCAAGGATGCAATCAGAGCCAGCACGGCCACGAAGGAACAATGAAAAAGTCAAATAAACTATACGCGAAAAGCATCCAAAAATTTAAGCACCAAGCATGCTTTATTCATTGGCAACAGGATGCATTATCTGAGCTCATTGAGCAATTCAAAAGGTAACTTAGAACGATGTCACAAACAGTGCGCTGCCCCGTTAAATAAAGAATTCCAGCCAACCATCAAAGAGACTTGAAAGCACAATGAAGTTAAGTATGGAACCACTAGATAAGTGTATCAATCTCCTCTCCAGACATGTCAGCTTGAAATTAAAATCAATGTCCAGATAAGTTACCTTCAGCCTAGTGAACTCTTCGTGAATAGCTGGATCTAGTAATAACTTCCGTGCCTGTTAATTTACCCCCAAAAGAATAAGGAAACTGAGCAAAATGTGAACAAAGAGATTAAAAACAAATGTTAACCCAAAAAGAAAGAAGGAAAAAGTTACGGAATAAGATGACATTTTCCAGGAAAAAAGGGAGAGAGAGCTCACTGCAGATACATATTATAGCAGAAAAGAACAAAATGCTACAAAGGTTTGTTTATTCAGTGAATCATAGTGCTGTTCTCAGAAGAAAAAAAGAAAAAAAAACAGAAAGGTTTTAATTCCATAACTCTGGCTTGTAACTTCTACATTTCTGGATTTTTTATTTTTTAAAAAAAATTGGTAACGTTGTATTTCTCAGCATTAAGGATATGCTGGAGACCTTCAAAAAGAAGCAAAAAGAGAGTAGGAGGAAGCTATTTCTGGAAAATTAATGGAACTATATGCATTCCTTGAAACTTTGTTCTTAGTATCATCTGTTCTCACCTAACATGAAGATCTCTTAGGCCATTCATTGAGTTAACTTGAATCTAAATCTTAGAGAAACTTGTTAAGGGGGCATAAGCATGTGTGCATAATACAAACTTGGTAAATTCAACTAGGAATGAATATAAACTTTGAAAATTAGGATATGGGAATAGAAAATGGGAGGAGAAATTTATGATGCTGATGCGTACTGTGAGCATACCCGTCAAAGGAGAGTTGTACTACAAGGAAATCACCACCCATTAAATGCAATAACAATTTTAACATCTCTCTTTTTGATAAATTGTGTGATTATGAGGGTGTTGTGGGAAAATAGTGCAGGCTTCATAAATTAATTACAATAAAAACAAATCTGCCCCTTAATTAGTAGCATAGATACTAAGAAACAAGTAGCCACTGAAGACTCAATCTTTTCGTAAAGATTAAAGACCCAAATCCAGCTAGAAGGATCTACATTAGGGTTAAGCAGAGAAGAGGTACAGGCCACCATATGCAGTTCCTAAGAGGCTCCATCTTATCGGTCAGTTTGATGTTAGATAAATGCTACTCTTACCCTTCAGTTACCTCTCCTCCATTAGTCTGGAAGGGAAAAGCTGAACTTGCATCAAAAGTATCAACAAAATAGAAACACTAATGAAACCATTCCATGATTCCCAATTATAACTGAAAACTGCAGCCTTCGAAACTCAGGGATGAGGGGGCCACCCCTCTACCCTTCTCCACTTAAATACTGGAGTAAGTTCACTTGGCGCTGCTCAAACTTGTGACTTAAGAACCAAGTCCCTCAACCTTTGTCAATTGAGTTACCCCCCCCCCCCAAGCTAACTTACAATTTACAACCTAATGATATCCTATGTGGTTTTCTAGCATACTGAGTATATTGGGAATTGGTAGGGATTCTAGAGCCTTGAGTTACTAGTGTAAACACAGGAATTAAATTCTCAGGCCAATATGTGTGCATAAGGTTGATAGCGGATTGGAGTAGGAAGTAAGATTCCGTAACTAGAATTAGCACCAGCTAACAATTTTATTATTTAAGCAAAATGCATAAAATTAGCAAAGCAACAACCAAATGAACCAGAACAAGCAACTTACTGTGTGAAACAAAAACAAGCTACATACAACACAGAGAGATTACACACATAGAACCACTTTTTAAAGGAGCAAATTGGAAAAATTCACCAAAACAATTGAACAACAACGGGGAAACACATACACATACTCTCTCAGTCTCTCTCTCTCCCTCCTTTTTTGGGTTTTATACTATGAGTAAGCAAAGATACTACTACTACCTGCATAGATGGCGGCTTGAGTTGAGCTCTAAGGTCCCGAACTGCAGACTAAAACATTTACCAGTAGGAAAAGTAAGAAGAAAGAATTGACCAGCACAATGTAAAGAGAAAACAATGAATTGGATATATACATTTTAAAACAAAGGCAACTAAAGATAAAAGAAAAAACACTGAATACTATATGCTTTACAAAAAAGGATTTAAAAAACAACACACTGAACATTCAGCAACAACATTCCTTTGCCTTCTTACTCACCCTCACCCCAAAAGAAGAAAGATGTGACATCTGATCAGAGGTCCTGTCAAGGATAAAACTAGATTTTATAACATAAGGGCATTGCTAGTATTGATTAGATCACAGATCTCTTCAATTGACAAAATTGAAAATGAAAGATCAGCTGACTAGCAGTAGGCTTTTGTTAACCCTAATATGTAGGTTGCAAGCTTCATTGCACACCATAAAGACGAGACATTTTCTCAGAGTAAAGTACAATATACAGTTGGCAACTCAGATAGAATCGACAAACTCAATTTTCAATTTCCTAGTGAAATCATTATCTTATGCTCCATATGGTTTTCTTGCACGGTTGCACCATACAGTAAGATAACATGTTTAAATATCCTGCTCAATTTTGTTGAGATAGCCACAGAAAAAAACAAATTGTATACAAGATAGTTCAAAATAAACATGTAATAGATGCAATCTATCATTCAATGGCCATGGACAACTTTACCTTCAACTCTGCTATCTCCTGCTCTCTTTTGGCAAAAGTTACAATAAATGCAGCCTCCTTTTTCTTTGCTCTTTCCAACTACAGATTGCAAAGATGAGACAATGATTAGAAAAAAATTCAATAATATTTTAGCAATGAACAAATAAAGAGGAATAATCAAAAACAAAACCTGTTCACGCAATGACTCCTCAGATGATCTGAGGTTCTGAAGATAACTGACCACAAACTTGGGTTCTGCAAATAAGAACACAGTTAATTCTCTTAATTGGAAAAAGTAACTCACTCCATCTTAATTAACATGAAAGATCTTTCCATTTAAAGGGTGGCCCCAAATGTTGAACATGATTCTGCAAATGATAACAGATGGATTTATTGGGCATCCTAGCTCTCTTTAAAAAAAATAAAAAAATAAAAAAAATAACAGATGGATTTTGAACAATTCAACTTTAAGCAGTGATGTGATGGTGGAAGCATCACACTAGTCTACTATTCTTTAACAAACAAGTCAAACTTTCCCATATAACTCCAGACTCTTTCAAAACCATATCATCTATCAAATGGGACAGAGGTAACTAAAATATGATTATTATTTTTTAATGATGTATGGCTCTCAAACATACAGCAGCAATGGGAAAACACAAAGATCAAAAAAAGACTAGAAGAAAAGGAACAGGATTTTAAGTGACTTTACAGAGATGCTGAAAAGGACAATACCAGGTGTCATGCCTGGAGGTATGAACGGCTCCTTTTCAAAAGCAGAGCGCCACTTTTGTATTTCAGATTTTGCAGATTCAAGTTCTGTCTGAAACAAGATAGACAGTTAAGTCAGTAATTAGTTTTAAGAGAATTCAATCAGAATTTTGGTCATTCAACAGCATGATTCAGGCTCCATCAAGTGTGGTGCAGTTCCAAAAGGCCCCCACACAAAGTTTGAACAAATTAGCGTATGCATAAGAATCAAGGAAGGGGCACAAAACATCAAAAGAAGACTGCAAACTGTGAAATTAGAAATCTTAGCCCCTCGGACATTTTAAGACGTATGAGTAGCAGAGTCAACTCAAAAGAGAAGATTGGAAAGGGAAGACCAATTTATGCTGATGAAAGATAGGTAGTCAGAAAATCATCACCATCCAGCCTACATGTTAGTTAAAGCATATTATTATCTGATAAGCGAAGGAAGAAAGAGATTTTATCCTAGACCACGAAAGCATCTAAAATGAATTTAAGAATGATTTGAGTGAAGTATCAGAGAAAATACAAAACAACTTCCCATGAAAGATACTACATTTGCTTCCTTCTAAGCTAATTAAAACCCTATATAAACATTGAAAATTAACTGAGAGAAAGCAAGATAATCCAACATACCATTCTTATAAAAAAAAAAAAAAAGAGGATAATCCAACATACCATAAGCAACAAAATAGAACACCTAAATTCTAGGCTCTGATAATTAATATAAATATTTAAAAAATCATACAGCATGAATACATAATGTTGAAAAAGAGGATGATAGACTATTTTGAATATAACCATGGAAAACAAAAAATAAAATGTAAGATGATAAACACCTGAGATGATGCTAGGGTATCCTTACAGTCCTGAAGACTGCAACAACAAAAGCACAAAAGACAGTGAAAAAGTGATAAAACATAAGCAATTAAATTAAAAAAAAACGTTCACAGTTGTGCAACAAGCGTCCAACTACCATACCTCTCACGAAGAGACAAGATCATCCCTGTCGCTGCACCAGGTGCTGTTTCTTCTACTTTCAACGTATTACCCTAGTATTGAAAGATGTAAATGATAAATATTGACTTAAGACTGCGATGCTAATAGACCCCTATGACACCTATTAGTCTAGTTTAATGACTGGGGTTGAGAGAGCAACCTTCCTATCAAGTGAGAAATTGTGGAAGATAGCTGAAAAGAATATTACCAATCAGTCAAAGTTAAACATTCTTCAAGCATTTAAATCCTTGACAGTATCAAAAAGGGCACTTAATTATGTTAAACAATTCATGATGTCCCAAAAGAAGCATATCACATAAATTTTAACTAAGAGAGTGCTTATGAACAACCAACTACCCATGTATCCCATGATTGGTTTGCAAGTATGGTTTACAAGACAAACTTAATTAAGAGTAAATAAACAAAACACCTTTTTAGAGCCAAAAACATCATCTTCATCATCGTCAAGGTCTCCAAAGCTTCTTTTGGAACCTAAAATCACTTGCTATCAAGAAATATACTCAAAGCTTACAGTAAAGATGACAATGGCGAAGAATTAGCAAACCTGAACGCCTAGTACCGGCGAAATCTCCACCAAAATCGAGGTCCTGACAATTCCCCAAAACGAAAATTCTTCAACATAACAGTATAAAGGAAATAGAAGTAACTACTATTAGACAAGAAAACCCTAGAAATTGAAAAGGAAAAAGAAGTTACATCGTCCATGTGATTATGAGACGCCATTGATGAAATTAATTCAACAGGTTTTGAAGTTCAATTTGGAACCCTAAATTTGTTGAAGAATGAGGAGGCTTCAGTGAAGAGAGCGGGAAGAAAGAAGAATGCTTTGCTGAATCCGGGTTTAATTCCTAATTTTGCAAAACCGAATTTATTTCATTACACAAATAAAATCAATTGACCTAATTAAAGCAACATAATCTAATTTCTTTTCTTTTTTTCTTACTAGTCTGCTATTTTTCTCTCTTTTTATTATTTTGAAGTTACTAAGGCATTAAAACATTACTTTAACCATTTAAAAATTCAAGTGGATTAAATAACTTTTTTGCTTCAAAAATATGTTGAATTATTCAAATGTGAAAAAAAAATGATATTTTATATATAGTGAAAAAAATAATGAATCACTTAACTATGAAAATTAGGAAAAACATGTGCTAAGTCGAGTTTTTTTTTACTTCAAAATATATATATATTCAATATGTATATATTTTTGACATTCTACTTAGTGGTAAAAAAATTAAGATTGCTAGAGATCATAATTTGTAAAAAAAAAAAATACTATCATGACCTTGAATATTCCTCTAAAAATTCAATATGTATAGAACTTCGTTATATGCATATTACAACCAGATAGTTTTTCATTAATCTTACATCTTAGCATGTTTGCTCATACTGCATCAATGGCAAACACATATAAACTACCAAAATCATTGAGTTACCAAAAAGTTGTTTCCTTGCCTTCCCTCGCAAAGAGGGAGGCATTTTTAATTCGAAAATTAACATTAGAGACAATTGAAATCCAATCACTAAGTTAAAAATTAATGTTAGAGGCAATTGGAATTCAATAAGTGAATTTGATATTCTAGCTTGCACATTTTCTCTGAACACTTTTAATTCCAATCTAGAGTGTGTCACGATTTGATTAGACTGAAACAACTCTATTGTGAGGCCATGTACTAAGAAACTTTATAAAGCCAGACTTGTAAAAACAAATTGATTCAATGAAGTTTCGGTGAACAAGAGGAAAAATACTTGACATGACCTTAACGATCTACCACTCTCATCTATAATTACCTCAACCAAATCCCTAAAATACAATATAAAGTAGGAATTATGTGATTAATGGCTGGTAAAAGACTCACTTCTCATTAATAATAATAAGAATGGTAATTACTACTTGAATTACATATTTTATATCGAATAAAAAAAAGTAGGGGCCTTGACATAGAGGTGGTGGAGTCACCCTTGTTTCTATCCCATCCATAGCTTCAGAACTCTATCTTTACCACCAGATGCTACTTTTTCACCGTCTGGACTCCAGTCAACCGCAAAAACCTTCCAAGTTCAGATAGACAAAGTTATCTAACAGTTCTGTAGAGAAAGAGGCTGAAAATGCCTATGGCAGAAGCTTACCTCATCAGCATGGCCGGGAAGGTCTTGTTTCAATTTTTTTGTCCGGATATCCCAAACCTAAATATAGACATAAATGGTTTCTTAATGACTTGTTTTTAACAGGACAAGAACCAAGAGTAATGCAAACACATACCTTCAAGGTTGAATCTTTGCTCCCGCTCAAAAGGAGCCTACTGTCGGCTGACCAGCTGTGCAAAACACAAGGATAGTAACTAACAGTTGAATGTTAAAATGATCAAAGATTTGAGTTTTATGGCAAATTCTAACCTTATCTGATATACAGGTCCAACATGACCTCGGAATGCAGCAACAAATTTCCCTGTGGTTCCATTCCATAATTTTACTGACTTATCAAATGAGGCACTTGCTATCCATTGACCATCCGGAGAAAAATAAACGTGATTAACCAGCTGCAAAAATTGAAATTCATGGTTCGATGCTTAGAACAAAAAAATGAAGGCCATGTTCACCGTCAAAGCACACATGCACATGGAGAAAACCATCCTTTACATCACAGAAAGATTGTTAACCTGTTGATGACCTGTCATGCGAGTTTTTGGGTGCTTGCTGACAGCAGGCTCCCATAGAAACATTGTGAAATCATCTGATCCTGATACCAACCTCTCAGGGGCATTACCTCTCATTTTGTTGTACCTTTCAAGTGCTACCTGGCGATGAAACAAGAGCAATGTTAAGTTCTTTGAGGATGGAAGAAATTACAATTTGGAGCAACTAAATAGCATCAAAGATTTTTGTTCTTCTTTTGTTCTTTGCCTCTCGTTGATGTATACTGTCGCCCTGCCACCAGCTAAATGAGAATATGAGATGCTTCGAGAGCCACAAGATATAGGAGTGCATAATCTCAGTAGTTGGAGAATAGCGGAAAGCAAAAGATAGAAGAACCCCCTAATTTTAGGTTTAGTTGCAAACTCTGCACACCCATTTCAGTGAAAGACACCCAATTTTGTTCACTTCCATCTAGGTTCCAAGAGTCAAAACAGCAAGTATCTTTTTCTCTATATGTTAGAGAGGCCCCACCTGTTGTACCTTTCTATTTGTTGCCATCGTTTTCCTATCAAATCCTCATATATATGCAGCTTATGTTTTTGTTGATCATCAACAAAACTGAAAAGATAGATTTATCCTTTTTCTAGCTGGCATCTCTATTAAGGATCTCTTTGATCACTCTAGCTTTTTAGCAAATGTAAAAGGTACAACTGAAGGAGGCAAACAATCTTGTACGAGTTGCTTAATTGAGAGCAAATCTCACCTCTGCAAATGTTTCAAGTACTGAGGTGACGCTCACTCAAAAAGGATACAAACAATCTTGTACGATCTACTTAATTGATAGATATCTCACCTTTGCAAATGTTTTTTAAGGACTAAGCTGCGACTTCCAAAATTATACAGCCTACTGCTGCTCTAAAAGTTAACTATGTTCACTATGGTGTCAACATCTAGTCTCAAAAGAAAACAGAAAAAATAGTTGCTTGTTATCTGACGTTGAAATTTTATAGAAATGAAATGGGTTCAAATGGATAGCTAGGATCATATAGCAGACACCAACGGGCTTGGGATTGAGGCGTATTCATCAATGCCATACTGCAGCACTCCCAGACTGAGGAGGTCGTTGAACTAGCCTAATGGACCATGGACGAGATGAGCTCAGCTTGTATATTTTTGAACATCAAACCTTCCTGTGACTTCTCACTCTCACCATAAGTTTTGAGTTATTATACAAAACCATTTCACGCTTCCACAGCAGAGTATCTCCATAAGGATGTGTTGGGGTGAAGTCTTAATCTAATCCAACTAAAGTTGATAAAAGTGAATCCTTGCAATATTGAGTGCAAATTAAATTAAGTACATAAGAAGCTTTGGGACTAGGAATACCAAAAGATTACCTTTTTCATTTCCTCAGGAGATGCGAAGTGTTTAGTGGTGTGATCAAAAGCTCCACTTCGAAGAACATATTCAGTGCTCAGTGCTAGAGAGTTTACCCAATGTCCATGACCCTGCATAGCATGAAAGGTAGGAGCATAAATAAGAAGTTACCCATCTAGTCATAATTTCCAGGACATCTTACTCCATGGGAGAACAACTCCACTTTTCATATATGCACATCTACTAGCTTCAAAATCCATAGGAGTATACCCATTTAACCTTAGACCGAGTGTTTCTTAAAATGAAATACAAATCCAACTAAGTATAAAACTGATGCTCAACAAATTGTCCATGTCACAATGGACTACAAAGACAAATGATAGTATATCACAAGCCTCTCTTTTGAGCAGTCAGAAAATTTCCTTTCTACTTCAAATGTAAATTGAAAGAAAGCTTCACAGGGATCTCAAGGAAATATAAAAAGCCCACCAAGCACATATCAACCTCACTGAATACAGGTGATGAATAACAATACAAAGTCACGGCACATGATGAGAGCAGTTGAAAAGTCCCACAATAAAAAAAAGTTATAGACTTCACCTTCAATTCACGTATTAGCTTCCCCTGCGTGGTTTCCCATACCTTGATTGTACAGTCCTGAGATCTGAAATATGAACTAGCAAATGTTACTAACACCATATCAAAGATATCTTAAACTAATGCCTGGGTTCAACGGCTCGTTCTCTCTCTGTGTCACACACACACACACCCCACCCCTCCCATACACACACAAAAAGGAGAGAATTATGCACCAAAGAAAACAGAAAAAGTTCAAGAAATAGATACATCAAGTGGGCCAATCACAGTAAGTTGATGCTCGCCACAAAGATCAATATACTACATAAATGACAACAATCTGTAAAGTGAAATGCTCTAAAGAAATATACCCCGTGTATATGACTCCATCTCCACCCCATTTTACACATGTTATTGCAAGTGTATGGCCAGTGAGACAAATGAGACACTTCCTTGTGGTAACATCCCATATCCGTGCATCGCCATCTTTACTTGCACTTACAAAGCGGCGACATGGAGCACTGAGGTGTACAGGTTCCCAAGAAATACCAGTTATCCATTTCTTGTGGCCCTGCAACATGGTAAACTCAGATCACACACTCTTCCAAGAGTTTCTTTTGAACAGTTCACAAAGCAATACAGCAAGTCAAAGAGAGCCTGTTACTTTGGCATCAGGGACAATTATTTAGACAAAACCAACAAAGGGAAGATGTGCATGTCACACCAAATGACACAACTTAAGTCGAGAAAAGACACAGAATAGAGGACCTATGTGTAGTTTCTTAATTCAAGGCCTCATTACTTGAATATCTTCATAGGAGTATATGTAGGTATTATGAAATAAGAATAGAAGATAATATCAAAATTAAAAAGGACGGAAACATGAAAAGTTTGAACTCAGCTACTTGGGCAGCATTCAGCAACCATCTGAATTTGACATTGCACACACTCATAGTCTTAAAATACAACTAAAGTAATCAATGATTGATCAAATTATGCATATACATCCTGTGACATCTACTTTGCATGGTTCAATTAAGGATTCACCTACACTCTGAATTCTAGATACCAACAAACATAAGCACATTAGCTAATAATACCACCTATAGTGTGCAACAATGCTCAATTCATGATAACTCTCAAGCTGGCACTCATGAGCTTGAAGACTTTCAAACATCTATCAAGAGCTCGAGGAACCTTAAGAGAGCCATCCAAGAGGATTTGAAGGCCCACAATATGCTTAAATAGTTCTTTACAAGGTGCAAATCAAGACTTGTGGGATTTACAAGGGCGAACAAGGCCCACCTTCTATATGGGATGGTAGTACAAATGGTGGGATAACATAATCCCAGGATTAGCTAATACCTCAAACCAAACATGGGATAAAGTTAATCCAAATTTTAGCACGAGATTATTATCCTTATCCCACTACCAAACGACCCATTAGTATAAATAGGTGTCATAAGGGTTTTAGTTCATTAGTTATGTTTGAATTTGGAAGATTGAACCTTGTGAGCGTAAAAGGGAAGAACACTTGTATCTCTCCATTGAACTTTCCTTAGAGTCTCCTAGCCCCTAGGTAAGGATTTCCATGTATGAGTTCAATTCTCTTCTCCCATGGATTAAATCTAGTAATTAACTATTAATTTAAATTATTAGATTGTCCTTTCTTTCTACAATCTATTCCTATTAAAATCTCTTCTCCCTAATTTTCTATCGAGCTCTTGTATGTTTATTTGAGTTTCTTACTTCCTTGAATTTGGTTGTTATCACTTCATACAATATTCAACCTGACTAATAAGTGGGTTTCCTTACTTAGCACCAAAAAAAAAATAGAGCCCTTCCACAGATACACTATTTGTACAGACAAGTAACTATCTTCTATCTGGAGATTATCTGGATTCTATCTTCATCCGAGAAAAAGAAAGATTATCAGGATTAATCGTAACTGAGGCACAATAGATAGCAGGTAACAAGGAGAATGCTGTTTTAGCAAGGATCTTGACCCATAAAAGCCCAGCAGGCAAAAACACATCAAAATCCATAGTTCTACAATCTCAATAACTATACAATTCTTCCTCATCATTTCTTGGATGATGAGTTTTTTGTGAAAACAAAGTTACCATAGTCTCAAAAAAAAAAAAACTACACAAAAACACGTCTGAGATGACTTACAGTAAGCGGATTCCCTAAAGGCTTCCCAGTCTGAAGGTCCCAACAGATAAGTTCTCCAGCCTTACTTCCACTAACAAGATGCTTACCATCTGGTGACCATGCAACAGAAAGAACCCAATTTCTGTGCCCTGGAACAAAGAGGATACATAGAGTCACTATTTATTCATAGACATTATTAAACACATAAAGTGAAAAGATCATGATTCGGCAGCTTTGGCAAAGGGAACAAGCAACATTGAAAAAATTATACACTTTAGAACAGAAAACCTGTTTCTTTTCACTTTTCTTTTTGTTGGGTAGCAAATACAATAAATTTGGTTATACAGGTAGCTTGCAGACTCATAACTAGTATTTGATGCTGAAATTTCAAAAATGAAGGAAAGAACAGGCAATCCCTGCAGCATTTGCGGCATAAGAATAGAATAAGCAGAACTTTATAGAGAAATTAATGACCTTCTCACAATCAAATGTTAAAACCACTTCAGAGAGTTAACATACAATATCATCTGACCAGATACATGATAAATGACCAGTGCCTAAGATGCATTCAAAGTAACCAAACTAGGATTTAAACTAGAGAGTATGAGAATGTGAAGGGAGGTCCGAATATCCAAGTATTAATCCCAGCATATTAAGAAGTAATCATTCGCATAAGTGATAATCAGCTAATAACATCTTGTAAGAGGATACACTTGAAGACCTTTATCATTCAGTTTCTAATTTTCTATATTTTACGTAAGATGATAAGTGAAAAGCTGAGAGTACAACAGATGCCTATGAAACTTAGATTCAAACCTTGACATGTAAACAATGGTGTCTGGGTATTTAGATCCCACAAACGAACTGTAGTATCACCAGATCCACTTGCCAACTGTCGTCCATCAGGACTGAAGGCAACTGAAAGAACAGCTTCAGTATGACCTGCAAGCACAAAGCACAAACTGATTAAAGCCAATGTGAAGGTTCCAGGGTGAGATGAGCAGCTGTCATACAACGTAAAAGAAGGATTAAAAAGAACACTAGACAAAGATATACAGAACACAGATAATGACAAGCCGAGAAATGTTGCTCAGTCAGTACAAAAAACAGAAGCGCATATGAATTGGTTGTAGATCATCGACAAACAAGACTAAATAGCTTATTACATTAACCAAATGCCTCTCAGGTGGAAAACAAAATCCTGACTGTAGAACACATCAAGCATCGAAGTTGACTGTAGAACACATCAAGCCAAAATTATCATTTTTCTCTTTTTGTGAAGCCAAACCAGATGTTTCTTCCCTGCTATGTTTCTCCACCCTATATTATATCCCTCTTCTGGTATTATCGCCCATGCTTTGTTATCCCCCTCCCCCCCGTTTCTCTTGAGCCGAAGGTCTACTGGAAACAGCCTCTCTACCTGAGGTAAGGTCTGCGTACACTCTACCCTCCCCAGACCCCACTTTGTGGGATTATACTGGGTATGTTGTTGTTGTTACTTTGTTATCCCCTAAACATGCTTCAATCCCTTACGAAACGATCATAGCCGTTGAAATTCTGGTAAATGTCTGTAGCCTTGGATCCCCCACCCCACCCAAATTGTCTACATAAATTCCCTCTTACCAACAAAGCTTGTTGGAGCTGCTCGCAAACCCATTTGAGATTCTCCTCATCGATATTTAGTTTCCTCATAAAGCGCCTACTGCATTCAACAAATAAGAACCATCTATTGATGCTCACATTAATGTCTACTAAGTCAAAGGATGGAAGAACAATCTGTCTTCCATAATAAAAGATTAAATCAGAATTAAAAAAAGCACATTTCCCAAGTGAAGGGTAGAAGGAAGGAAGGTAAAGAGGTTAGTTTTCTCTTTTTGATACTGGGGTAAAAAGGAGGAGGATTATGGGATTTCCTCCTATTTGATAAGGAAATACATGAAAATGTGAGGTACAGTGGAGGTTATGGATCTCAACCATATCAACCTTTCCTAAGCCCTTTTTTTTATGTCCCTCCATCTATTCCAACAACTAATACATAAATTCTTATCACTCCATCCAGGGAGGTAAAACTTGAACTTTCTCTCTCACTTTATTCTTTCCCTTTCCATCTTGGAACCAAACACAGTGTTAATTCTCAAAATTAGTAACTGCTCAAAGTAATCAACCGCAGTTCCACCTAAACTAACCCACAACATAAATTCTTTTAGCTGCAGTATCAATTACCAGATTAAAAAGATCACAAGGAGAAGATGCTCAGTAGCATAATGACAAGAAAAGTGAATAATTTTGTACCAGCAATTGTGGCCGAACAACGAGTGACGGGACGGATTCGAAACACTGCTTGTGGTTGATAAACTATTGTCAAGACTTTTTCCACAGACACTGCAATGAATTCACCATAGTATCTCCATAAATATTTCGCAAAAATAAACATTTCGATAATCACTTAGAAGCTCCATAACATTACAACTCTCCTACACAAGTTACCTTTATTCTTCTCTAAGTATGATCCAAGCTGCACCACAAGCTCTTCATCTGAGATATAAAATGCATAAGGCAACTTTTCCTCCTGACAAACTCAAAAGCTCCCATAGTTACAAGTCAGCTTGAAAATTGACGCTTATGAAATGGTATCTAATACACCATGATTCCTCGTAGTTGTAATTCTTTAGAATATCCTTGTTTACTAATCATTTTGATCCAATTTGAACTACGAAAGCAGTCTAGCTAAGAGAATTGATTATTTTTTAATTTCCTTGGTAATAATTTCAATCTAAATAGGTTGAACTCAAATAGAAAAGAAGAAACATTGAAGTTCATATTGCTTACATTGCTGAGAAGCTTATTGACGACTTGATTAAGCTCTTTTGGACTAGCGTTTTCAGGGAGGTATAAGGCGGCACCCAACGGATTGCCTTCTGGGTCTGCCAACTGACATATGACACTGTTTGTTGCTTCTCTCTCTGCCGCCGCCGCTTCCACTTCTACTTCCATCGTTTCCGCCATTAATCTTTGCTTTGCAGATTTTCTGGTTAGACTTTGACTCTGAAGAGCAAATAGAGGTTTTAGTAGGGTTTTGAAAGAAAAAAAATCAGCTTTGCAAATATGAGAAAAGGATCAAAATTGTCCTTTATTTTGAGTTAAGAATCAAAGTATCCTTTGTCTTTTAGTATGGAGCACTTTAATCCTCCATGTTTTAAGAATTGATACACTTTTAATCTTTTTCCAAATACCCATCTATTTTTTATCCGGAGTTTTCTTTGCACGTGAGAAAATTTTCCTCCAAAACTTTCTCAGCTTCCATCACTGCTGGATAACCAATTCTGGACCGATCGACATGATCAAAGATTTGTTGCGGTGTGAAGTAATTTGATTTCCTCCCATTTTCAGAGAAGGAAGAACTTCTTTATCTAGGATAACCAATTGCGGAGCTGTTTGATTTCTCCGATTGCTCTTGAGAGAATGAAGAACTTCTCTATCTAAATGCAAAAACATTTCGAATATGGCTTACATGGTGTTTTTTAAAATCTTCTTAAATTATGTGTCAAGTCAAAACTAGACAAACAATCAATGGAAGTCATATATTGCATTCTCTAGCTTGTTCGATCAATGAGGAGAAACGTTCAAATATATTGAATGGATTCACCAGAAATCTAATATATTTTAATGTTTGCTTATATTAATCCAATCATGTTATCATATGCTCAAGCATTACACCTGCAATATTCTTATTCTTCAACGTGCTAACAATATCAATTACTCCGTAACACCAACAAATCTCTGGCAATATCGATCGATTTAAAATTTGTTATCTAGCCGTGGTGGAAACAGAGGAAGTTTTGAAGGAAAACTTTCTCACGGGCAAAGAAAACGTTAAAAAATAGACATTTGTTTGAAAGCAGATTAAAGGTGTACCAATTCTTAAAACATGGAGGACTATTAGTGCTATATGTTAAAAGATAAGGACTACTTTGATTCTTAACTCAAAGATAAAGGATAATTTTGACCATTTTCTCTTGCAAAGATTATCAAACTCACAAAACCGAAAAACACACACCTTAAGCTTTGTGAAATTTGCACTTGGACCCCAGAGATACATGTGTAACATAGCTAATAATGAGCCTTGTTAATATAAATAGATATTATTGGTATACACTTTTGATTAAGAAAATTTATTATTTTCCTGTCTCTTTTTTTATTGTTTTTTTATTATAATTTTCTAATAATACAAAGACATCACTACTGGAAAAAGAAATTACCCATCTCTAAAGACATTGTTACACATTTGGCAAACATATGAGAAAATTTCACGGAAGGTTGCCCAATTTTATGTAATGAACATAAAAATGTGTTTCCCTTTTTTCTTTATCACATAAAAATTACTAAAAATAAAAATATATCATCTTAAAAGTCATTTTGCTCAAAAAACACATATATTTAATTTTTTTTAATCTAATTTTTTTAAATTGCATGTAATATCAGCATTAGCAAGTTCATTTCATATTCAAAATTAATTGATCTTTTTAAACCATTTATAATACCTTACTCATTTGATCAAAACGAATTTTAAAGGGGTTTAAATAAACAAGAAAGACTACATCCATTCCCAAAGGAAAGATGAGGTAAGTGGTAACATATCTCGGTCTCTATATTACAATTAGTGGGTAAATCCAAAATTTCAAAGATTTAATTTCGTGTCTTAATTTTAAGGTATGATCGTCCAAATGATGTTCTCGAATTAAAAAAAAAATGATCGAAATTTAATTGTCTATATAAGTGGCTATGTTTCTATTGCTCTGCATTTAAAGAGGCCTCGAGTGAGGCTATACGATGCAAACAGTCCCTCCAGTTCTGGCCCAACTTAAGCTGCGTCAAATATGGACCAGTCTGGTTATGACTTCTATAGCCCAGTTCTCACCCACCTCTTTTGATCATCTTTTTAATTAGTAAGATGTTCGAATATGATTATTAAGATATTGTCGCTACAGATGAACAGTAATGGTAATAAGTATGTTTTGTCAGCATTGAATTGTGTAAAATTTAACTTTTTTAAAGAAAATGTAATTAAATTCAAATATGAAACAATTATAAAAAAAATCTTAATTTAGATGATATTATAACAATTGTTTTTTCGATCATACACGTGCTCCAAAAGTTATCGGCAATAGTAATTAGCTTTGGTGGTGATCAATAATGATGATTATGAGATGGTGAGTGGTCGTAGACTCGTAGTGATTGGGTATACTTATTGATGGTGGTAGTTTATGGTGATTGTGTGTTAATTGTTGATGGTGATATTTTTAAGTTTGGACATTCTGACAATAGTAATTCTATAAATACAATAAACAAAATGAAAATAGAAAGTTAGCTCTTACAAAATTTAAAAATATGTACAAATGGAACCTTTTGTGTCTGAAATCATATTTACCAGCTTCATCTAGAAAAATCAAGAATAAAGATGGCATCATACAAATCCAATTATTATGATATATAGACTGGTAGTTCCTGGAATATAATCATTATATGTTGCATTTTTTTAATTAAGATTGACAAGCACTATAAAGGAAATCTCTTTATAAGACTATCAAAAGATCTATATTTGTACCAATGTCTCAAATTTCACCACTCAAACTCCATAGCCTATTTACCTTTAGCACATGATAGAATAGTTCCCTATTTGTTTCCCTTTTAATAAATTTAACAAATTATGTATAAATTGACACAAATGGAGCCTTGATATCTGAAATCACATCTACTAAGCTGTGATTTGTTTGGACCAAACAAATGTCGTAAGAAAGCAAGGTCACAAGAAAGTTGTTGGAATTATTCCACTTAATCTTTTTTCTTTTGTTTTGATAATGCAAATAAAAAAGAAATTATTGTGAGTCATTTTTCCTTTCTTTATTTTTATGGGTCATTTTCCTATCTCACTTTTTTATCTTATATGAAAGATAAAGATTTCTCATTAATTAAGAAGAATTTTTTCCCTCCTTATATTGAATTGAGCATTACTAAGCGTGTAAAGAGCTAGTAAAAAGAATAGTTTTGCACATAAGAAATAAGTTGACAAAGCAAAACCGATCAATTTGCTCCCCAATGCGTGAGATATATGTAATACGCACGTGAGGTTGAATTCAAATTCCATTTTACAAATATTTCTTAGTTTACTAGAAAAGTTACCCAAATACTTTTGCTACAAGAATCGTCAAAATACATTAAAAGAATATGAACAGACTAGTTACCCTTGATTCTTGAGGAACAATTGATCACAATAATTTACATCCTTATCGAGCCACCCTTCATCTAGAAAATCAAGAATAAACATTGACCATCACACAAGTTCAATTATGATTTTCCCTAACATTTCATGTCACCTAATTTATTTATTTACTGATACATTAAAAATAAAAGTTAATATCTCAGATGGTCACTCAACTTTGCATAATTTACTAAGAAAGTCACTCAATTTAAAGTAGTTTACTTAGAAAGTCACTCAACTTTGTTTTATAATTCAAAAGTCACTTAACTATTGCTATTTCACTTAGAAAATCACTCAATTATTGATATTTTACGTAAGAAGTCACCCAATTAATTTAAATAATTTTTTACTTAAATTTTATTGAAATACAATTTTTGTATTAAACTTATTTTTTTTAAAATAATAAGTTGCTCATTTTAATTATATTATTAAATTTTGTTGAAATACATTTTTTTTGTTTTGAACTATTTTTTTTTTAAAAAAAATAAGAGTGCTATTGTGCATTGGATTACTTCTCTATTCCAACCTTTCTTTTTTTTTTAAAAAGTCATGTTCCAGCATATTTAGTTTCAGTTTAAAATAATAAGTTGCTCATTTTAATTATATTATTAAATTTTGTTGAAATACATTTTTTTTGTTTTGAACTATTTTTTTAAAAAATAAAATAAGAGTGCTATTGTGCGTTGGATTACTTCTCTATTCCAACCTTTCTTTTTTAAAAAAAAGTCATGTTCCAGCATATTTAGTTTCAGTTAGACGGTTGCTAAAACTAAAAAGGGAATTCCCTTTTTTTGGGTCAATTGCTACTGTACATTTTTTCAAAAAGAATATAATTAAAATAGATATTTTATTATTTCTTTAAAACATAGTTTAAAATAAAAATTAGATTTCAATAAAATTTAATGAAAAAATCATTCAAATTGGTTGGGTGACTTTCTAAGTGAAATATCAATAGTTGAGTGACTTTCTAAGTGAAATACCAATAGTTGAGTGACTTTTAAGTTATAACACAAAGTTGAGTGACTCTCTAAGGGAACAAGTCTAAGTTGAGTGACTTTCTAAGTGAACTATTCAAAGTTGAGTGACCATATGAGATATTATCTCTTAAAAATAACCAAATAAACTATTTAAAGTCATTCATGAGCTACATCATACATGTGTTGGATCAACAAGAAGAAAACACATTTCTTTGAGTGAAGTGTACCAAATGATCAAATCTTTTGATATGCTTATGACCTTCATTTATCAAAAAATATTGCAGAATATTGACTCGTCTCCCTCCAGATATTTATATATCTCACGCTAATCAAGATATTGTACATGCATATTCAATTTAAACTTCCACACAAGCTAGGTATGCCACCTAAAGATTTGTTCCTAACGTATATAGAGACTCGTACGTAGTTCCCAAAATACAATCATTATAGGCTACAATTTTGAATTAACCTTCATAAGAGCAAGATCAACAAAGTTCTCCAAATCCAAACACCTTTCAAAAAGAAAGCTAAAGAAACAAGAAAAAAGCCTATACATATATAATATGTCCACCATTTAGATTGACAAACACTATAAAGAAAATCTTTTTATAAGATTGTCAAAAGATATTAAATTTGTACCAATGTCTCAATTTCACCACTCAAACTCCATAGCCTACTTACCTTTAGCACATGTTAGAATAGTTCCCTATTTATTTCTCTTTTATCTTAGGACATTAAATGTTGGTCATTAGGAGGTACTTAATATTCAATTTTTCATGTTTTTAATTTTTTTTTCCTTAAATCTCACTTTACTTTTCATGTTGGATAGAGATGCATTACCACATGAAGACAAACATTACATTCTCTAATAGTAATAATACTAAAGTAAAATACAGGACCACCAAATTAAAAACTAGCCAATTAAGGTGTTAATTATATTCCTTTCATTGGAAGCTAATTAGTGTGAAAACTATCATTAGTATGTCCCGTTAATTCTCCGTAATTAACTCATTTTTGACACGTGTCATTCAGTGGTTGGTTATGGTCACGTGAGGAGTAGAAAAAGTTTTAATTTATTTTATGTTTATGGATGTCAATTTTTGTTAGTGTGTTATCATTATTATTGGTATTAATTAGGAAAAAAGAAAGAAAAATTGTAGCTTTGTCGGCAGTTTTGTCTTTAAACTTTTTACTAATGGCATCAAGTCAGGTGGTAAATTTCATTGCTAGAGGGAGACAAAGTAGTACTCTTTGGCCCATGGTAGGTTTCATAGTCTTTGTCTTTTTTTCTTTTTTTTCATTTAATATTTTGGGTTTTCAACTTCCTCTTTTTTGCAAAATTTGGAACATTTTCATATTTAATTTCTACTAAGGAGAAGTAAGTATTTTTCGTTGATTGGATATATAGCTTAGATTGTTATAGTTTTTCTTTCTTTTGGTTTCTCTTACCTGCCTTAGTTTTGACTAATTTGAATTTGCGATGCATTAAGGAAAGAAACTGATAAAAAATTGACCTTGAATCTAACTTAATCTCAGAAGCTAGTTTATAAGATGAGAATTATTCAAGTTTATGTAAGGAGGTCATATGTACCCACAAACGAGGTGGAATCCAATATATACCCCAACATCTAATCCAATAAATTAGTATAGTGCTCGACTATGATATTATGATAAATAAATGAATTTTGTGTCAAACTCAACTTTGAATACTAGTTCATGAAAGAAGAATATTTCAAGACCATATAAAGAGTCCATGTCTTCATCCCATAAACGATGTGGGAGTCCAACATAAATGTTCTTCAAAAGGAATTTTTTCAATTTACATATTTCTTAAAATCGAGACCTATAGTTAAGACTAATTAATATTAAAATTTGCAAGAATCTTTTTAGGGTAAAAAACTTATTCGCATACACACATATATAAACATTTTATTATGATTAAGTGATACATATTTTTATTCTAAATGATTAATTTTTTAGATTAGTTATTTAATTAGTTAGATATAAATACTCAATGGAGATAAATTTTTTGGTAACCTAATGTGTTTTACTCAAGTTAGTCTCAAAAGAAAAAAAAATGAATCCCTTACATTAGGGTATATGCATGTCCTTTGTCAAAAAGTAGTCGAAGATGATCGATGATGCACAAAAGACTTATAGGGGCTTTGAAATCTTTATCTTCCACAACTATTCAAATTTTTATAGTGTGAATGATTTCCAGTATCTTTTAGTTTGTCATGCAGTTTTGTCAATATCCCCCAAAACATTCAAAAATGTTTAACAAGTATGCTTAAATGGTCAAAAATATTAGGAGGGAATAAAAAATGAAAATATTAGATTGGAATGTATCTTGGGAATCCACCTTTTCCTCTAACCATATATTCCACCTTGTTTGGATGATTTATATATATAGTATTATTTTGATGAAATAATATTTGGATAGTAGTACTGCAAATATAATGTTATACATCGCCAATTTGAAGAATAAATATACAAGAAAAAGTAGGGTACGAATTAGAACTATTTTAAAAAGATAGGGTAAAGGATAAAATAAGATTATTAAATAATGAGCAAATTAGAAAAAAAATGAAGAGAAAAAAGGTAACAACGTCACGATCACATCGAATTAATCCTTTATATAAAATAAAATAAGACTTTTCGTCATTATGTAATGATAAATTTAATAACATAATATAGTGAAACTTAAATAACAATCACACAAACAATATATTTAAATTAACAGATATATACAATGCAATAGGTAACAACCATCCAAATTAACAAGGTGCTAGTCAAACAAACGTAGAACCATAATCGAAGGAATTATTAAATGTTAGCTTAGGAGTTGTTAGGATTTGGAATAAGGACATGTTGATTCTTTCCCTTTTTATGTAGATAAGAATTAGTATAATTAGTTGTTTTATCATAAACTTTCTTTTAATAACTTACACATGATCCACTCCATAATTTTATTATTGCATTACCAATACCCTTCTTGGATTATCTACTTATCTAGAAACAACCCCCAACTTGAGAATATTTTAACTTGCACTTTTATTTTACTCTTAATTATGACAAGTTTTAATAGCCATAAATTTGATATGGCATACTTAAAAACTGTAAATTTCAAAATTATTTATCTCTTATACTTTGCATGCGTTCAACTATGCTCTGTATAAATAGAAATAAAGGGAATATAGTTTCTTTTTCCCTTTTTGAAAATAAGAAATCATATTAGTTTTTTTTTTCTTCAGCACAATCATATTAGTAGCTCCAAAGAATAATTTATAAGTGTCACTGTTTAGAGTGATTTGTCTTTTCTATCCTAATATGCCTAGTTAATAATGTAACATTATACATGACTTGTGTCTAATCAAACACATAGTGTTTGATTTTCTAATTAAAACCCCCTACTTTTTCCATCTTTTGGTGGGGGTTGCAATATTGAATGATTTTTATTTTATTTTTAAAATTATCACTTTGGTATACAATTTTTTCATTCAGATTCGATTAAACTTAAATTCAAGCATCATAGGGTCAAGTTTTTTGGGTGACATTTCTAATTAAAAACTCAAACCCGAAATACTGGAGGCAAAACCATCCCACACAAACTTAGTAATGAAAAGAAAAAAAAAAGAATCAAAATATCACATGTGAAACTATAAGATAAATGCCTCAAAAAATTGAGGCAAGTTAATGAAACTTGTTTGCCAATAAGGGAACTCATGGGACAAAAGTGCATAGCCACTCCATAACTCCATTGTTGAGGAGTCAACCTCAATGTTCTTTTTTAGTCCTTCTAACCTCCAACATTTGTCATCATTTTTCAAAGTGAAAAAAGGTAAAATCCAGTAAGTAAAATATTTTTTTCAAAAAAAAAAAAAAACAAAAAAAGGTACTCTAATATAAATATTAATGGCACGGTTGCACGCAACAAAAGCTTTGACCTTTTGTACCTAAAGTGGAAATTTCACTCGTTTTTGCCTTCTACTATTTTTCAAATTTCATCATAATATAAGAAGTTTTAAATGTTCTTTTTTTTCAAACTTCTGTACATAATAAAGAAATGCAATTATTGTTCATAATATTTTCTTGGCTCAACATATAAATTATCATGGTTTTACTTGATGCCCACGTGTGAGGACTACATAAATGTACTTGAAATCAAAGGCCATGCCCTCTAAGTATTCAAGAGTCAAGACCACCATATCCTAGAGACTTTGGTCTTGTTGGGGACAAGTTTATTTGAGTAGAAGTATTTCTTAAGTAAGAAAATTCATGGTGTAAGTATTTTTGGTTTTGTATTTATTAAAAATATATTGGAATCAATTTTAAGAAATGTAAAAAGAATAAAAACAAAAGATTATAAAAACTTGTGGGTATGTTTAAGTAGGCATTTGGACATGAATCGATTGATATTTAGAATTAACTACAGTTCTGTTTGAATATATATGTCATTTGAAAAAAATCCTAGGAGCGTCATTCCCAAAAATAGACTCTGCGATACACGAATTTGAATTAATCGAGCTATAATAAGAATACTAGTCTACTATATACATATTTTGATGATAAGATGTTTGAGTAAAAGGGTAAGTAAGAAATTAATGATGTCATGTTGTTATTTCTACTATTCACTTCTCTTGCTTTAAGTTACAAATAAATAGATTGCAATAATGTCATGCCTACTATAATTGGAGAGGAGAAACATAACAAAAACAAGAACAAGAACAAAAATTACAAAGTGTGAATATATATGTTCAACTACAAGTCACCGTCCAAAATAACCTCCTTTACAACTACAAAGTCTTCTAATTTGCCTCTCATTTTTAGTGGACAAATTATGAAATACTCATCAAATTTTCTTTAATTCTAATGTTCACACAGACACACACGCAAATCTAGACATTCCTCATTGAATTTATCGATGAATAACTAATACAAACAACTAGTCGTTGAATAAATCGATTAATCATAGCTAATCCAGACAACTAGTCGTTGAATTAATCGTTGTATTTATAACTTATAAGACATTATATTTGACAAATTTCTCAAAGTTAGAGAAAACAATATTTAATTTATTTTCTTGATAAAGATGTGCAGTTTTTTTTTTTTGTATGTAATCATGTGGGATATAAATATACAATGACTACTCATATTTCTCAAAGTCATATAACACATTTCTTTGTTCCCTTTTTGTTTAGTAATATTTCTTGGAGATGACTTTTACCATTTGAAGGGAAGAACTGCAAAATAATTGCATTCTTATATATATCATATAATATACACTCACGTGTAAAGAGAAAGAAAGAAAAAGACAAGAAGGCATTAAGCTATACATTTAACTCTTTTTCTCTTAAGAAAATATATACTACTAAAATATCACTATTTTTCCATTGAAATTTCTCACCGAAAAATTAAAGTTCAGCTGTTATTTTTATAGATATTCTGATTGAATTAGAGAGAAAGGAAAAAATGTTCAATGGATATTTCAATATTTCAATGAGAATCTATTTTAATCATGAATTAATTTGCCAGTGAGCTAATTTGATAGGAACGGGAGTGGAAAAATTATATTTTGCAATATAATATTTTCATTGATTCGCAGTGAAAAAAACCTCTGTTTCTAACCGTGAGAAGAACAAACGATACAATACAAGATACTCTTGTAATAAGATGGTTGGCCAATCGATAACCACCCAAACAAAATATATATATACTAGCAGAAATTAAAAATGACACATAGGAAGGCACTTCCTTAGCCCATGGAGTTGTACCACAATTATATTCTTTAATGTCATTGATGACATCAAATATGCTTCCATTAATGGGAACTACAATGAAGCCAATAAATCCACTGGCAATATCTGTTAGGCTAACCTGACCCAAATACGTAACTAATAAATATTATGTGATATAGTTCGTTTTGAGTTTTTTTCCTGAAATTCATTATATCGTTAAGAATATTACAACACGTTATATATAACTTCCTTTTATTTATAACTACCAATATAAGATCCATAAAACAAAAAACAAGAAGATAAGAAGAATTAAACGAGAAAAAAAAAAGTATCCCTTGGAAACAACAAATTAAAGAGTGTACCCCAGAAACATCAAATTTTCCACCTCTCACAAAAAAGTAAAGTAAACATGATTTGAAAAGAGAGGAAAAAATAAAGGAGCGTAAAACTAATAAGGGCAGACAATAATAATTAGAAGTAAGAAAGAAAACTTTCACATAATTACGTGCGTGTGCTAATGCAAAAAAGCTTCAGAAAAAACATCATTCACTAATACTCATCCGTCTCAAATTATCTGTCATATTTTTCTTTAAAATACTAATTAAAAGAGGGTTTTGACTATCTTACTCTTATTATTGCCTTAAAATATAATTTATTTTCTATCGAACTTTTAAAATGATCTTTAAAAATTACGATAGATTAATTTGAGACGGGGAAGTAGTCCATGACACCATCAATCTTTTTTTTATTTTTGGTCTCATCCTGACAATATAGTCTACACAATAGGGATCTGTTGTTATTGGTTGTAGACAAAAGATTTGTGCACCCTCAATATCCAATTTTTTAAAATTATTGTTTTAAATAAAAGACAATATCCAATATTAATAAAGGGGTGGGTAGTGTATATATATATGGACTTCCACAAGTTTCATAGAGCATTTTATATATAAGTGGTTTTCCAATATTGCTATTGAAAATTCCAAAGTTTTGCTCTAATGAAGGCAACTCTCAAATATTTGGCTGGCATTGCTGGCCCTAGTGGTTATGGTTCTAAAACAACTGCTGAACAGGCAACTAGAGATTTCACTGATTCCTCTAAATCTCAACTCACTGCAATTATCACTGGTAATTACTCTCTCTTTTCATCTCAATTATTTGTCATGTTCTTGAGTTTTCGAGACGGTTGTAAGACTAAACAAATCGTGTCAATCAGAAGCGAGTCTTGATAGGGCAATTGTCAGTACTTGTTAATCCGTGCATGTTTGGAAGAATTCTTTAGAAAAAAAATAATATATTTTTTTAATTTTCTCCTTCTTCTTGAAACTTTTGTTTCTTTTTCTTTTAGTTGATGTTGTGTTGTTAGAGAAACTGGGAAATTAAATGGATTTAATTTTCTTCAAGATTTTGGGTGGTTAATTATTGAATAATCAAATATTATGAGATGTGATTATAAGCAATTTAGTATTCATCATGGTTTTGGTCGACATGCATTAACTCTTCTTTTTTCTTTTTTGTGGAGAATTTTGAAAGGAATATTCTTGGATTTGATTGTTTTTCAGTATGAAACTTTTAATATAGCTTGAATTTTATAGATTATAGATCTTATTAAAAAAAAAAAAAGTCTCATAAAACCTCAAATTGTAAAGAGACATGAAGAGGGAGTATAGTACTTTCATAGACACTTTTTTTTCTTCCAAAAATTAAGAAGCATCTTTTCTTGAAAAAACATTGTGTACTTTTCATGGCCCATATTTCAGAGTTTATTCCTAAGTTTTTTCAGATGTAGGGTATTCAAAATCCATCATACATTATCTAATTTATACCCCACTTTTTTCAATATCACACATTTTAAGAAAACCTCTCAATTAATTTTACAAAAAATAAGTGAGGGCTAAGAGGTAATTAATTTAATAATTATTCAATTTGTTCATCTTTTTAGTCTCTTTTTTTTTTTAAGAAAGAAAAGATATAGTTTTGTCTCTATCTAGGTACTTAATTAATTTTTGGTCATATGTAGTATAAGATTTCCCATCAGGAACAATACTGAATACTAATCATATGCCATGATCTTTAATTAATTAATTAATTAACATAGAAAAGTTCCAACATTAAAATACTTAAAACAACAACCCCCACTACACTAATTAGTATTTTAATCACCATGCATTAATTAGTGCAGAATCCAATATAGAAACCTAATTTAGTAGTATGTCATAAAAAGATTAGACAAATCATCATGACATTAATTAATATTATTTTTTATTAATTAATTTTTTGGAAAAATTACAGGCGCAACATCAGGGATTGGGGCAGAAACAGCAAGAGTACTAGCAAAAAGGGGTGTAAGAATAGTGTTACCAGCAAGAGACTTACAAAAAGCAGAAATTGTGAAGGAATTTATACAAAAAGAAACTCCAATGGCTCAAATTATATTATTAGAAATTGATTTGAGTTCATTTGCTTCAATTCAGAGATTTTGTGCTGAGTTTTTGTCTTTACAACTCCCTCTTCACATTCTCATGTATGTATTTTATTTATTTAATTTCATTTTTTTTTAAAAAATAAATGAATAATATTTTGACTGATGATTGGTTTGAATTTTTGTCATATAGAAATAATGCAGGGAAATTTTCACAGAAATTGGAGTTTTCCGAAGACAAAATTGAGATGACTTTTGCTACAAACTACTTAGGTAATTATCTCTAGCTAGCCATACTTTGGGACCATATTCTTTTTCGAGTTTATAAGCGTAAAAATCTTCCTACACTATTAGATCGTAATAAAGATAAATTATATATAACTCGTCATAGTATTAATGGAATTAGTAACTTTTGAAAAATAATGTTATAACATGGTACAATGGATTAAATTACATGGACGGTAAAAAAAAATTACACTTTCAACCGTGGCATATGCAGTATATATATATATATATATATAGTGGGTTCATTTGCATCCATCATTTTTGATAGGGAGTATAGATATCTGCTTAAAGAATTACTAAAATTCCAACATATTATTAGGAAAGTGTTGGCGTAACTGATAAAGTTGTTGTCACGTGACTAGGAGGTCACGAGTTTTGCAAAAATGTAGAATAAGACTCATGTTTACAATAGTCATAACCCCATCCCTTCGGGGACATCCGATAAAATTGGAACGATACAGAGAAGATTAACATGACCCCCTGCGCAAGAATGACAAACACAAATCGAGAAATGGTCCAATAGTCATAAACCCGCGTGCGTAGTAATAGCTTAGTGCACGGGGCCAACATATTATTAAATTCTGAAGACATAATTCTAAAAGTATTGCAGTAATTAAGTTTAGTAGTAAAAATCTTAAACGCTGAACGCATCAAGTTTAAACCCTAAATCCGGTTAACTTACTATGTAAATAAAATGAAAAGGGCATCAAGAAATAAAGTTTTTTAAAAAGTAGCTAGATACTAGGTTAATAATCTCTAAAGTTGTATATGAGGATGAATTAAATGGATGTTATATTGTTTTTCAGGTCATTTTCTATTGACAGAATTGTTATTAGAGAAAATGGTGGAGACAGCAGAAGGCACAGGAATTCAAGGAAGAATAGTGAATGTTACTTCAGTAGTTCATAATTGGGTGAAAAGAGATCAATTTCGTTTCTCTCAATTGCTCAATCCTAAAAAATAGTAAGTATTATAATATCCTCCTAACATTTTATTAGCAAATATTTCATCAATTACGTGTTATATATAAGATTTCTTAAATTATACTTGTAAGTTGTTGTACGAGATTTATCACTTACTCTAACTTGGTATATAATGTTTTCCACACAGTTATAATGGTACTCGTGCATATGGTCAATCAAAATTAGCCAACATTTTACATGCCAAGGAATTGTCAAGACAATTAAAGGTAACTAATTCCCTTTTTACTCACACCTTCATTTTAGTTGTGTTTATTCGTATTCTATTCGATTTCTTTATGTCCGTCAGAATAATAAATAAGACTGTAAACCAATGAATTCCTTCATAACCTTATAATAGGTTTTCTATGCGTATATATACCATGAATATATAGTGGAGTACGATATAATAAATGAGTCGAAACACACAAGCAACCTCTTAAATTTGCTCGTTTTTTCTTTTTTTATTTAGATACTTAAACTAAGAAATGTAACTATAGAATATTTTGATGTATGCTGAGAATGTGAACCTTGCGTGTTGGACTTGAAATAGGTACAACCCTTAGTCCAGACGTCTAGGAAAAAAATCGACTAATTAAATTTAAGGGCAGCTTATGTGTTCCACCAATATAAGATTAATATGTCCAATTAGTTAAGCAATCAAAACATAATTAGTGTAAAAAGTTGTTAGCCCTCTAGTTAAGCAATCAAAACATAGTCAATTCACCAATAATTTTTTGTTGTTGTGGTAATTAAGCAGATCTAATCATGTAAATGGATTTTAATTTGTACTAGGCTGTTTTTCTTACCACTCAATTATATCATTGATTAGACAGCTCACAGATAAATTCTATGCCAAAACTCAAAGACATGTAAGACACTAGGGAATTGGATTTTTTAGAATCATGCCAGCTTTTATTTGCACCATTAGTACTGTACACAAAATGATACTTCCTTTTCCTTCATTGGTCACTATATATATTTTCAAAAAATAATAATAAAAATAAAATTGTTTTTTTGTCTTTATATATTTGTATAGTTGCATATTGCAATACTGAAATTATAATTATATGGGGTGGAACAGGCAAGAAATGCAAATGTAACTATCAATGCAGTCCATCCTGGAATTGTAAAAACTGGAATTATCAGAGATCACAAAGGCTTTATCACTGGTATAATGTCTTTTTCCCTTTTCCTATTTCATTTAGTGTGTTTCTTAAGACAAATAATATTTTTCAATTTTCCCACGCTCGAAAAAATACTAATGGTTTATGGTTTCCACCCTCCTACCCCACCTCCACACACCCCATTCGCCAAAAGTTTGTTAACTTGTCACATTATATTTTCTGAAAGAAATCTTTTACTTACTTACCGAACATGAGGAAATTTACGAGAATTTCACTTTTTTTTTTCCATGGAAACATTTCTCATTCATACCAAACACTGATAGCCATATTTACTGACTTCCATTTTCTTTTACAAAACATAAACAGATTCTCTCTATTTTATGGCATCAAAGCTTCTAAAGTCAACATCACAGGTTTGTCCATATATACTTGTCTTTTTTTACTCTATTGAATATATCCTTTACCATTACATTCCCCATTATTTCCAAAAAAAGAATCAGAAGATATATCATTTCACTATACTCCATAGGTACCAACAAAAATCGAAAAAAATAATTATTTTTTTAGTAAAAAAAAACAATAATGAGATCAATTTTTGTTATGGCAGGGTGCAGCAAGCACATGTTATGTAGCATTGAGCCCACAAACAGAAGGGATGAGTGGGAAATACTTTGCAGACTGTAATGAAAGTCACACTTCAGTTTTAGCAAATGATGAAATTGAAGCTCATAAACTTTGGAAGGGTACTCGTGTTCTTATTCATAGAAGATTTCTACCACATGTAAATTGATCAAAAAAAAAAGAAGAAAGATTAGTTTTGGGAAAGAGGGAGAATGTACATGTTAATAAATAGATATACTTTGTTGTATATCCAATATAATATATGATGATAGAAGAAAATATGATACAAGTAGTAGTCCTGTCCAATTGTTAGCTAACTGATGTGAGTACAAATGTTAGTGGAAATAATGAAAGATTCTTCTTTTAGTGGTCCATTATATATTACTCTCTATATGGGCTACGACACGCTTTTACCTTTTTTAGTTGGCACTTCTCGCATAATATACTGTACCACAAATTTCCCCTTCGTACGCGGGATATTTCAAGATTAAGTTTGAATGATACAAATTTATCATGTGTTTGATCTTATCTTATTGAACTTTGAATTATTTTATCTCACTTTATAGATGGGATAAATTAGTTCAAAGATTATAATCTCACGACTACAATTTTAAAATAATTTAGTCCGTGAACCAAACGAACAACGTATACAACTTACCTTAAAAGGGGATCAAATTCATCACCTTTCTTTCACATGTGCAATTAGACAATCTATCCCATTTTATGTAACCGTGTTTAATTGGATACAGAGTTTAAAGACAAAGATACTTGAAGCATGTGGTCTCAAACAAGTTGGACATATGTATACCTATAAACCACAAGGAAGGTTAACTTTCCTTCACGTTTCACTTCCGCACACTAATCCCAAAGTTCAAAGTAAGATTAGTTATGAATATAGAGAAGTATTATTCTTGTCTGGACATATTAAAAAAAGAAAAATGTGGCTCCTAAAATTCATCAGAGATTGCCTTGTCATCAACATTGCAAAGAACAGCAATCCCAAATTGATATTAAAGAGATAATTAACACATCACACCAAAAAGCAAAGGCATAATACATAAGTTTAACTTGGCTTCAACTGACATCTATGCTCTCCAACTTTGAGTGTGCAAAAGGAAACACTTAAACTTGTATTAAATTATATAAGTAGACGCACGTGTCCTACATGACATGATATATGAAGGACACCATGTAGGATGCCACGTAGGATGAATGTGTCTATTTGTTTAATTTTATACAAGTTTAAGTATCTACATGTGCATACCCAAAGTTAGAGGGCATAAATGTCAGCTGAAGAAAAGTTAAAAAGCATATTTATATTTATGTATTTTGCCAAAAGCAAAAACCAGAATAGCAGTGTTGGCAGCACACCTGTAAAAATCATATTCCAAAGCCGCACCAAAACAAGCCTGGTGAAATAAGAGATCAAAGGAAACGTGCAAAAAGAATGCAGAATCTAAGCAATCTCTATTCTACATTACAAACATTTGATGATACATTACAATGTACAAAAAGAAAAAGGATCCGTCTTTTGTGGAGAAAAAAATAAGTGGAAACGTATATAGCTACAAAGCATAAAAAATGACTAACTAGAAAGTCATAAGATGGATCATAGAGAAAAATCAACAGAGCTTGGACATAAGAAATGAAGTCAGCCACCAGAACCATTTTGCGAAGACAGCAAGGCTTTGAACATCTGATCAGGTAGCCATTTGACTTGACCGGTTACTGATCCTAACCTTCACATAGAAGCAAATCAGGTTTTTGCTTATCATGACTCAAGAACTTGTTGGCAAAGCAACTTCAAACGAAACTGCACAACCATTATCATCTTTTGACCTGCCAAAAAGTAAATTTTGCACATTAGAAACCAATGCAGTTTGAGGTGCTTGCTCAAAATTAACCCTTATTCAATTTATGCAATGATTGTTGAAACGACGATATTGCACATCAGGTATTTCCTGCCAAAAGAACACATTCACATAAAGTACAATGATTGAATTGTTCATGAACAGTCCTGATCAGAAAATTCAGTCATCCAAAGTTGTAAATTAGAGAATCTTTCTGTATAAATGCCATCTGCCAGTGATGTTAGGTCCTTTCTAAGGGGCACACTGATATCATCTCAGGCATATGCATTTATGTTGGTTTATAGATGTGTCTATCCAGACATGACAGTGAGAAAAGGTTATCAAGTACAAATGCTTGTGAACCTTTTAAACAGCCCACTATATAGACCAACTGGACATAATCAGTCTCAATTATTTGTTCATGTTAACTGTGATTTTTTCTTGTTTGGCTTTGTATAATCTAACAATAACTTAGCATGTCAAAGAGGGATTAAACATTTCTATATTGTATCATAGGAAAGATTGTATTCGACGATATGCTTGAACCTGAAATGTAAAGCAATGACATTCCCCAGTATTGCTTATCAAATTTTCTACGCATCCCCCTTCTGACGGTTAATGATAAAGTTCCTATTTCAACTTTTTTACACAACATCAGTATCCCACACTTCACTCATCATCAGGAGAGTTAACTTGACTCATAAAATGGTAACAATGTCCCACCCAAACATCAATAGTTTGGATGAGTAGTATTTACAAGTTCAATTGGTATAGCTCCAAGCAACCCATCCAAAAGATTGGGTCGACTTGCATTACAATACTAGCATATTTTACCCAAATTAACCTGTAAGAAGTTTGTTGCAAATAAAAAGAGAGAGAAAAAAAAGCAGAAAAACAGTCTGTACCGCAGGGTAATATCATTTTCTTGCACAATAATTCTTTTGTTATGAACTCAATTGGATAGCAATAAATTAGAAGAAAACAAAAACAAACAAATAAGAGGTTTTGAGTTGAGTAGGTTCGCCTACGACCCATTGATTCACCTATCTTGACCTAAGAGTATTTGGGACTGGTTGGGTCAATCACATATTCTTTGACTCAACACATTGTAACCCATCAGAACTTGACCAAACATTTCCACCTCCATTTGACACCCCTAATTCATCATATATGCTAACTGGCTTCCTTCCAGCACATGTGCATTTAACTTTTTTCACCCCTATTCTCTGTAGCAAAAGAATAGGAACTAAACCATAAATTTCATTAAAGCATAGGACAAATTTTGAAACTGGACTGAACCTTGCCGGATGACAGCAAAATGGAAAATGATGTTGCTCAAGTGTATAAGAGGGTGTGACCATACCCTTCCGGATGGTCCAGTGGTTTGGGCTTGGGACTTCCATGTTGAAGGTCTCAAGTTTGAAACCCCTTGCCAGTGAAAGAAAAGGGTTTGCCTTCTGGGTCGAGCTCGTCGCACCGGGCTTGCCTAGTGCAGGTTACCTCTCCTGTGTGGTTTGCGAGTTATTGCATAGGAGCGGGGGTTCTACCCTGTGCGCACCCAAAGGGTAGCGGCTGCGGGTTTCCCTTGTCATCAAAAAAAAGAAAAGAAAAGAAGGTGTGACCATTCAATTTGAGTGTTTCTTTTCTGTCTTCCCTTCCCTTTTTCTCTTTCCTCTCCTGGTAACAAGTCCCATATAATTTTTGAGTTAAATTAGTCAAGTAAAATTTCTGTCCGCAGCAAGTCTCGAAGATTTTAAGAATATTAGAGAGAACACTCAGGGAAAACCATTACTGGCATTCAACACTAACATTTCTAAGAAAAGATAATGTATGTATAAGAAAAAAGAAAGACACACACAAATCAGTTAGAGCTTGTTGTTCTTGTCCAAGTTCTCGAAATTAAATAAATGCTACCTTAAAACGAGGAGAACACCGGAGAGATGACGCAGATCCAGGACATAGGACTGCTGCCCTACTCCCTTTGGCACGATCAAGTTTCTTGGAATTTCTGTTTTGTTCATCAGATTGATGCTCCTGCTGCTGGGATAAAAACTCACTTCTACTATCAGTTGAAATGGAAGAAACTGGGGCAGACACAGAGATCATGAAAGTGTCTTGATCACGAGATTCTATGTCAGGAAATGTCCCTGGATGCATAGGAAACATAAACATATTCAGAACCATTATAAAGCAATTGATGACATTCCCTATATATTTATTAATCAACTTATCTTTCAAGAGTATATTTATGCACTTGCTCATGATCATGGTTTGAATATAAATAGGTCGATCTTGTAGGAAAATCCAAGTTATAACAATAAATTTAGTTTCCTAATTGTGAAACATTTAATTACTTGGATGCATTAACAGAATCATTTTCTAATTTCTAGTAATGATTCTAACAAAAATCCATTTTTGGGGTGCAACAAGAGTTTGTATTCTGAAATGATATCAGATGGGATTTGCATTTGTTGTGGAAATTCCTTGCAACAACATGCAGTACTCAGGGGGCTTGCTAGCAGCCAATACTCTATGGTTTCCTGCACAATTAGCTGTATATGGGTCTGGAGTAACTAAATAAGGATCAGAGGATAACATAACATAGAAAATGAAACACAGGGCATACCATGTGTTACGGCTGCTTGAAACTTTTCTCTCATAGTCCTGACAAACTTGAACAGTCCGTTGCTTGTATTTAACTCTCTGAGCAGCTCTTTTACATCATTTAGTTGTGGATCACAATCAATCACTAAAAATCCAAGCCAAGCAAGAATAAAAGTTCAGAACCATTTTCAATTGATGTATAGTTAATAAAGGCTCCACACTTACAAGTATATACATCATTCTCATGACGTACGGTAAAAAAGTACTCCTTATCCTGATTATTGGCATCAATATTGGTAAATATGAATTTCACTCCTGTGGAAGACAAAGGAAATGAATGCTCAGTGGACAAATCTAACAATAGAAGAAAATTGTATTTCTTTTACTGGAAAAATCCATTATTAACAATTAGAGCCTTTGGTGGGGTTATATTGTTCAGAAAGCGGAGTCTGCTTCTCTAGAATCTTAAATGTGTACAGAAGTTGAAGGATACTCATACCATGGCCACATTCAATACGTAATCCAAGCACCTTATTGTACCACGCAATAGCCTCTTCTATTTCCTCTCTCTGTTCAGCAGTCTGATTATGCTTTTCTTCACATGCTTTGAGTTCTTTTACCCAAACAAACAAAAGAAGAAGAGGAAGAAATGCACAGATCAATTATCCAACAGGATATGGTGTCTCTTGGTAGAAACAGCAGAAAAGGTCACAAAGTTATCGACATAAAAAAAGCACCAACGTTATTCACAAAAAATAACAACTTTCACAATAAAGTACAGGGGAGAGTTTGAAAAGGGGGCACAATTTTTTTTTAAAAAAAAAACTAAACATTATCACATCCAACATCCAACAGTAGTTTTCAAAGGAAGAAGAGACAAAGAATCACTATTCCTTACTGCCATCTTCCCACCAAATTAGGTGTCTTAATTTGACCAGGCACAATCATTTTAACTAGTGTTTCTATTTTACTACTACATTAAACTGAAGGTGAATCAACATACAAAGATAAACTACACTTCTGATGAATTTCGAATATAATAGGGTCTCATGTTACTTTAATTGCTTTGGAGGGTGTAAAGAAGAAAGATAAAGTCGACAAAACATCTCTAATCTGAGACAAGGCCAAGTGATATGACTAGAACCTAAGGTCAAATAGAACTTCTTGATTAATCTGTTTTTTTCTCTCCCCCATTCCCTAAAATCTATCCAATGAATTGCTTCGCATACCATACAGAAACATTGGCAAACTGAGGATGTAGAAATTAACTTTTAGGATAAATTTTCCCTTGAATTTTATTTACTAACAACACACAGAAGCAGTAAATACTGCAATTGGATTCATGATCGTAAAACCAGTTGGATATTCATTTCAGCAGTCATCTCATGCTGTAACTAAATGGAATATTAGAAAATTGAAATTAAACATAAATGATTCTTGAAACATCTCTCTATGCTATTTCTCTCATAGAAAAACTCTACATGAAGCACGTATGACTTTGTCAAATGCATGAAAAGAGGGCAAACTTTTGTAAGGATAGATTTTACCATCAGTTTGTTGAGATATTATGGCTGCATATTCATCTTTCCTGGCCCTTTGGTTTTCCACAACCCCTCTAAGATCTTCTACTCTATCTTTTGTAGCAGATATTGAGTCTGCTACTGCTATCTGCTTTGCCTCTTTTCGGGTCTTCGCTGAAGATGACATACATATTAGAATTTTAAATTAATAACAGGGACAAAATAATAATAATAATCCAATTTTTCTAGAGGAAATGATCATTCAAAATCAGTAGTACACAGACAAATAAAGGAGGAGGAGTAATTCAATTTTTTTCCAAGGAAATTAGTACAACAACAACATACCCAGTGTAATCCCACAAGTGGGGGCTTGGGGAGGGTAGGATGTACACATACCTTACCCCTACCTTTGTAAGGTAGAAAGGCTATTTTAGAAAGACCCTTGGCTCAAAAGGGCAGTGTCCGATGGGATTCCAAGGAAATTAGTAGTATACAGAAATTGCAGGATATTCAGGCGGGATGTATGTAATTAGTGGCGGAAATCATTCCTCTTAAGTCTCAAATATGAAAACCAAATGAACTTAAGAGTAAAAAGAAGAGACTTTTGGAAAATACTATGGGTGAGAACCATCAGATTAAGTAAATAACCTCAAGAATTTTGTGGTGAGTACCATACTGCAGCTACTTTGGATGTGAATCTTTTACGCATACTTCCCATTTTCCATCAATAAGAAAAGAAAGCCAGAAACAATAACATCTCGAATAACAAAAACATGCTACAATAAATCCTTTAAACTTTGGAAGCGCAGTTACTCAGAACTTCAAACTGTCAGTGTTTATTGCCTCTTATTGTCACCACTATAAGGATCTTCATAGTTAAAAAAACATTTTATTCGCATACTTAGTACTTAGATCATCACATATGCAAGTTGACTTTTGAAAAAAAGGCAATGAGAAGTTCACCAACCACTTCAATGAGATTAGAATAACAACCTAACTTCAAAAGTCACAATAACTGTGATACGAAGGCAAGTTCCACTGCCAATAACAGAATGTTGCTATTTTGATCAAGAAGTTTGTTGTATACAAAATATTTACTTCTTTCATATCAACAATCTTATAGACCATGACATTTTGTTCTAACTGAAAATAAATTCTTCATAATTGCCTGTCATTAAAATCTTCCTCTCTTTGGTACAACTGTACATATTGTAGAACATAACAATCACTTTTGGCAATAACTATGCTTCATTAGAAAATCCACAAGCAAGCATTACATCCATCCTCTTTTCTCAATATTGATAACTATTGCGATGAAGCAACAGCAAAATGAACCACCCTCTGAATTCTTTATCAGAAATGGTAGCACCTAGATAAACAATAACAGCTCAAACTAAGACACGTGCATACCTAATACCATCCAGAACAGGCAAATGTAGAGTTCAGTCTGCCAGTTCATCTGAACCCAATCCTTCTAATCCGGAAAATAAATGAATATGTAAAAAATCAACTAAAATTGCAATAAATAGTAGGTCTAAATCCATAATTTCAAAAATACAATGGGTTCACTGCTAAGAACTTAAATATTGAACTCATAAAGTTTAAATCTTTAATCCACCCCAACCATCCAGAGGTTTGACTGTCAACAAAGAATAGCAGCATACATAAAAACCAGTATACCAAAGAATGAAAAAAGAGTGACACACCTGCAAGTGCTTTCACCAATTTGTCTTCCAACTCCCTCAGCTCAACTTTTAACTTCCCAAGTTTTGCTGCCACAACCAATCAAATAATCCAATCAATAAGATCCCAAATGAAGAAAAAGAAATAATCTTCGAGCTACAATTCTTGAGAATGATGTGTAGGTGAAAACCCTAACTTTAGAAAACTAGAAATTCGAGTAAATATCATACAAAAGCCTCAGAATTTAGCATGTGGAGAAAAACATACACTGTAATTGAAGAGTTTCTTGTGCTTGTGCCTTGGTTGAATCGAGAGATTTTTTGAAGGAACGAGTGGCAGCATCGATTTTCTGCTGTTGAATTGGAATCTCCCTATCACAAACCAATCTAAATTCCTCCATTTTCTTCCTCGTAATTTCTCCTACGCTGCTCTTCATCCCAATCTCAAACGCTCTCTGCTTGCTTTTCTTTGTGTAAGTGCGAGTGCTTATGAGATTTGAACACTGAGAGACGATATGCTTAGCCCGCCATTTTCATTTCTTTATTTTTGAAAATATATGATTGAATACTCTACACTTTTCTAAAAAAAAACTTAATGATGATAATAAGTTGTTGTTTTTATGTGCAATATAAAAAATTTACTGGTCCATCCGTTTCAATTTATTTATCATTAAAATATATATTTGTTGTCGTTTTTTCTTCCTCTTGCAATTATTTTTTTGAATAAATTCTTTTATAAGCTAAATATCTATCAGAAATAATTTCTGTCCTACAAAAATAGGAACAATGTTTGCGTATTTCTTATCTTCTCCAAACTCTCTTGCTGAGATTACACTAGACATATTATTATTGTTATTGCGCTGATAAATAGTTCCAGAAAATTAATTTTAATTGTTTTGTAAGAAAATAAAAAGTTAGGGTGCTAATCATTAGAAACAAAAGAATAGGGAGCAAATAATAAGTAGTACATGTTAGGTGTGCAAAATACAAATAAAAACTACTTAGAATCAGAAATGGAGTCACTCCAGAAAACAAGTCTCTTCTTCTTCTTCTTGGAGCCTGTCGGCTATTCCATCCTTCTTCTGTTGCAGTTTGCTGAGTTAATCTTGGAGACTAATAACTTCCCCTCAACTTTGGGCATTAAGGTATTCTTCTATTATTAGACAAAGATTTGATCTTGATGTTTATTTCTCTCTTTTTTTGTTGTTGTTGGTGGGCACCAGTAATTCGTATTGATACCTTAATCCTTAAATTTAAATGTAATATTTCTTGATTTTTACCTGTAAAATTTGTGAAATTATTAGGTTTGTTTCCTGGTAAATGCATAATTGATTGAATGTAAATGTTCTACTCATACCTTCAAATGATTTGAACAGTCCAAGAAAGAATTTTGGGGTTCTTTTTACTGATTCTTGCTTATTCTGATTGATTGTTTGCTGTTCAAGTTTGACTAGACCATAGCTCATTCACTCTAGGCTTTTCCTTTGCACTGCGCCTCTGTCTTTGTATTCAGCAGTGTAATAACTTTTGTTGCCTTAACATCTCGAATTTCCCCGTGGTGTTATTGGGGCAACAAAACATTGCCATGACCACGGTTAGAGACTAGGTGGAACTCCATTTTATTTAGTTTTACTTGTGTATAACTATAACCTGCATAACATTTTTGTTATGCCTTACCCATTTGAGCTATTTACGAACAAATCTTTTTGGTTCAAAATTTAGTTTCGTGTGGATTTTAAAGAAGAGATTGCAGCTCATCGTAAACATAAGATGTGCTGATTAATAGTCTTCATCCATGATGCCAAAAACTCATGTTTTCAGTTGGGAACGGAATGCTATGATCTTGGAAAGCATTGAGAGTTTGAGCCATTGGCCATTGTGCCTCTAATATAACTGTTTATTCAATTATCTCTACTTGAGCCTGGAAACTCATGTATGTATACTGTTACAACTGAAAAATGAAACTAGTGTACATGTTTATAAATGGACTCCGTACATTTGTTTGCTTCCAAAGCTGAGTAATTGATTTTCTAGTTTTAAAAATATCCTGTAGAATACTGTCTTTCAATAATATCGTCCATACATGTTTTTGCTTTAGTTTCCCAAATATATTAAGTTATGATAACTGAGTTGACATCTTTTTTGAGAAAGAACTGAGTTGACACCTTGAAAGAAGTGAAAGGTGAATGGAGCTCCATTATGGTTTTAAAAGTTCCTAACTTTTAAAAAAACGGTAGGTATCATAAAATTCCCAACTTAAGAAATTAGTTAACAGTGAATTATCCATGCTAAACATGCTGGTTCTTTAAGCTCTTCAATATATTGACAAACTATTACAAGATAAATAGTTTCTTCGCATCTGTCCTAGCCTTGATGGACATAGTTACCTTGTTGCTGGTGGGAGGTGACATGTATCCCGTGGAATTAGTTGAGGTGCGCGAAAGCTGGCCCGGATGCCACGGTGATCAAAAAAAGAAGTTGGTTTTGTAAATTGAATTAGGAAATTCCCTTTGCCTCTGTGGTTGGCATTGTCAATGGATTGAGGCTTATTTAACTTTGCAAAAGCCCCATAACTTTAACTGGCTGGGGTCTGGTGGCTGCAATTACTTCTGTGTTGTTGTCCATCATTTTAAATTGGTAAATTCTCCTTTTATCCTAAAATCAAATTATCATAACCTACAGTAGTACAAAAGGGACATGAAATGTGTTATGGAATGGTTTTTATGTGACCGTGAATGATTTGTGATTTATGAATTGAGTTGATATTAAGATGGAATTGAGTTGAATTTTGTTTTGCTGAAAATTGTGTGCTATTCTTAAGTGTCAAATTCAAGTACTTACTAGTTTACGTGTTGGAAAATGTAAAACCACATCAAACAAATGTCGTAGTTCAGATGCATTCGAAGAACTTCCAGGAAATGATTGAAAAACATATATTGTCATAGATATAATAACATAAAAGCAGAAAATAAAAGGTGATAACTAAATTACGTTAAAAATACAAGAAAGACAACATATAAACAATGAGATTTTGATTACATCATTACACTGCCCATTACAAGTATTCATAGGAAAACACCAATAATAAGTCTAAGAGCAAACAAATATTTGCCGACATACAATCTTCCATTATAGAATACTGTAAAAATGCAAAAAATGTTTAATTTTTAGATAATTCTTTCTGTGCTGATGCTAAACTAACATAGCATTTTTTATCATTGTGATTTACTTTGCAGGACAATCATTTACTCCCGCAGTCCTGTGAACCACACAGTTATTAGCAGATTATATTTGAAAACTAGTTTACTAATCTTCTAGAATGCTTTCGTCAGTTATTTCTCGACATTCAACTTTCTTACCTTCTACTTTGCTTCTCGCCCAATTTGAAAACTTGCTTCATCATCATGGTTATCACTCCACTCCCTCCAAACCCCCAAACCCCACTTCCTTTCCCAACTATGATGACCCAAATTCATCCCCAATTTCATCAAGTGCTTCCTCTGACCCTCTAAACCCCACCATCATGATGGAAACCCTCTCTTGTTACAACAATGACTGGAGAAGAGCTTTAGAGTTCTTCAACTGGGCCGAGACACAGTGCAGCTTCCATCATACCAGCGTAACTTGCAACCAGCTTATTGACATTCTAGGAAAGTTCTTTGAATTTGATGCAGCTTGGAACTTGATTGAGAAAATGAGAAGTGTATCTTCCATGCCTGACCACACCACTTTCCGGGTGTTGTTCAAACGTTATGTGTCTGCGCACATGGTTAAAGAAGCAATCGATACGTTTGATAAGACAGAGGAATTTAATTTAAAAGATCAAGTTTCATTTTCAAATCTAATTGATGCTTTATGTGAGTATAAGCATGTGATAGATGCCGAAGACTTGTGCTTCCCTAAGAACAAGAATGATGTGAAGTATTCATGTTTTAAGGTGGACACAAAAATATGTAATATGCTTCTTCGTGGGTGGTTCAAAATGAGTTGGTGGGGTAAGTGTCGACAGTTTTGGGAAGAGATGGATACAAGGGGTGTGCAGAAGGATCTATATTCGTACTCTATTTACATGGATGTACAGTGCAAAAGCGGAAAGCCATGGAAAGCTGTAAAATTATACAAAGAAATGAAGAAGAAAGGAATTGACTTGGATGTAATCGCGTATAACACTGTCATCCGTGCCATTGGGATTTCAGATGGCGTTGATGTTGCAGCTAAGCTCTGTCAAGAGATGATTGAGTTGGGGTGCAAACCAAATGTTTCTACCTACAACACACTCATCAAGCTTATGTGTGAAAATGGGAGGTACAAAGACGCATATAAAGTGCTTAATCAAATGCCTCACAAGGGTTGCGAGCCTAATGTCATTACATACAACAGCTTCTTTGGTTGCCTTGAAAAGCCGAGAGAGATTCTCAAGTTGTTTGATAGAATGAGTGAAAGCGGAGTGCGACCTAGGATGGACACTTATGTCATGCTTATGAGGAAGTTTGGAAGATGGGGATTTCTTCGGCCAGTCTTTATTCTTTGGGAAAAGATGGAAAAACAGGGATTGAGTCCAGATGTGTCTGCTTACAATGCACTAATTGATGCCTTGGTGCAAAAGGGTATGGTTGATATGGCACGTAAATATGATGAAGAGATGTTAGCAAAGGGCCTTTCAGCTAAGCCGAGGGTAGAACTGGGGACAAAGTTGACTAGTGCTGACTGTGAAGGCAGCTGATGTTTTATGGCTGCACGTGAATAGCTCAGTTAAGATGTAAAAAACCCATGTTAAACATCAACTGTTCTTTGTCATCCTTGTGCTTGGTGGCAGCAGGTGATCGTCCTTCTGGATGTGTCTACAAAGTACAGAAGAGATGCCTCATCAATTGGCATTCTTTGAAGATGCCAGAATGCGTTTCAGTGAGCTACGTGTTTGTGACTGGATTGTATCAGGTCTTGTGCATCTAAATCTTACAAGCCCTCTGTTGACCTCAAGTCATTCTGGTTAAAGAAACAACATGCCAAGAACAAATTAGAATGCTTATTTGACCTTACCGGAAAGAAAGAATCAAACCGTGGTCTTTACCCTTTGGGATTCTTTTCAATGTATACACCTATCTCAAAAGATGGTGAGTAGTGGCCAAACAAGACTTGTTTCATATCACCTGTGCTGATTGGGGACCTTGAAAGTCTTGCACTAATTTCAGTGGCAATGTGAGATTCTATTGTAAAGATAACAATAATTAACTTTTTTTTCTTTCATACGAGAGGTGATCTTTTGATCTCAACAAACTTGTATTATGGGTGTATTCTAAGTTGTTTGTTACTGATCTGTTTCAAGAAACAAGTCCAACTAGAGTATATGTTAGACTTCAAATGAGTGACATCAGACAAGTTATAGCCTATGTTGCTCGGACTCTTCAAAAATGTCGATGGGTGCATGCCGGATCCTCTAAAATTAGTGCAGTTTTGGAGGATTCGACATGGGTGTGGGAGCATTTTAGTAGAGTCCGAGTAACATAGGTTATAGCTTGATATGTTGTTAGTAAATGCTACTGCTACTTCTTATCAGTAAGCACGGGCAGTAACACAAGACAGAAACTTAGCCATATTGGTTGTTTACGTCAAACCAATAATAGCATGACATGTGTTTTGTGCATTTTCTTGAGCTATATTTCTCAGTTTGATAATAAACAAGCTTATTTACAAAAAAGTAAACACGCAAACGAGTTTCAACTTATCTTATTGCATATATATACACAATTTTTTAATTACCTAATTATACGGTATAATTTTCGGGCAATTTCACACACTGCGGTAAATACTCCCAAATATTTGCTTACTTTTTTAAGTGGCAAATTTTGTGATGAAATATGTAATAATTTTAGAGAAAGGTGTAGAAGTTTTATAATTTACCTTTTTCCCCTTTATTTTCACCCTCTTTGCAATTTTACCCCTCACCAATCAATGTAGATACAACGGAAAATGGTCAAATTTGTTTCTCTACTATTGAAAATTAATTATATTTATTCTTCATTATACCTTTTTAATAAAATTATTCTTATCATTCAGCTTTGAACACATATTTATTCCTTAATTATTATTTTTTCTTGTACCCACCTTTAGTTTGCTATGTGGTGTCCACGTGAATTTTTATCTTTAAAAATTTAAATTATTTTAACCTGATTCATCGTTAAATCCGTCTCAGTTTGCAATATAAATCCATCCCAAACCTTCAATTCTTTTCCAGTAATAGGAAACATCGACTAAGCTAGGGTTCTTGGCAATTCTTTATGTATTGATTGGGACTTCAAGATCTGCTTAAAAAAGTAAGATTTTTGTTACTTAAACTCTTTACTAAAACTATTTTTGTCATGTTTTACTTCCTAAGTTACATGTAACATTACATGTTGAAACGGAGGAATCAAATCCAAAAAGGAATTGAATTCTACAACAATTTAATAGATGCGTTAGCAGGAAAAAAAGTTATATTAGGAAACATGCTATCTAAAAAATCAAACTTGATATGAAGCAAATCAATTTATTTCAACATCAGAAATGCAACCCAACTTTGTTTTATTAGGATCTATCACAAAAGCTCTAAGATTTGTAGGAGGGATTTTAAAGCAAATTGAATAATATATGTATTTGAATGAGTTTTTTTTTCAAGTCATAGGATCTACAATAGAAGTTCGATTTTTTTTAGTCATTGAAAACATCGACTAAGCTAGGGTTATTTGCGATTCTTTATGTGCTGATTGAGGCTTCAAAAAGTAAGATTTTCGTTAAGTAAACTCTTTACTAAAACTATTTTTATCATGTTTTACTTCCTAACTTACATATAACATTACATATCGAAACAGAGGAATCAAATCCAAAAGGTCTAAATTCTACGACAATCTAATAGATGCCTTACTAGATAAAAAAAAGTTTTATTAGGAAACATGCTAACTAAAAAAATCAAACTTAATATGAAGCAAATCAATTTATTTCAATATCAGAAATACAACTTTATACAACTATATTTACTAGGAATCTACCACAAAAGTTCAAAAATTTATACATAAAATTTTTAAGCAAATCGAATAATATATGTATTTGAATGAGTATACTATTTTTTATAAGTGAAGTATAAATTTCTAGTTATTAAACTCTTATTCATGCTTATTACTTGTGACAGGAAAGAATTGGGAGTTTGAGAATTTTTGGGATGAATTTTATTTTACAAATTGAATACGATTAAAGTAATTTAAATTGAGAGTAATTCAAATTAGGTAGGAAATAAAAGTGGAGATAATGGAAATTAGTGGTTTAAAAATAATTATGTGTTCAAAATTGAATCAAGACACTTTTATTTTAAAACCAAAATTATAATGATACTAACTTTAATTTTTTCTATAGTCAATTGGAGCCGAATAAATATAAATATAACTTATTTCTGATTGCAACGGTGCAATCTGACCCTTTTCCATAGATACAAATACCACAAGAGCAGAATAGAGTGCTCTCTGCTTCGTCTACTAGTCTTCCTCCTTTCAGTTTTGCAGTTTGCTGAGGAATTTGGCAGCCGGCTCTATTATCATAATACTCCCAAGGAGACCAACAAATTCTCTTCAATTTGAGACACAATGGTATTCTTTTAATCTCAATAAAGATTTGATCTTGCTGTTCTAGGTTCTTCTTTTTCTGCAATTTTTAAAAAAATTACAGTTGGTGTTTGTTTCACTTTTTCTGTTGTTGGTTTGCACTTATATTTCGGATTTGTGGCTAATTTTGATGAGGACTGAAATTAAATATGTCATGCTGCTGTAGCTTATTGTGGATATCGAAATCAGTTAAAAACACAATATTTCTTGAATTTTACTTTTAGGTTTGTGTTTAATCCTTTTGGTGTCCGACTAGCTCTGGCATACCTCGACTAATTCCACAAGTACCTGCTATCTTTTACCAGTAATTGGTATAGGGTAACTTTGTCTATCAAGGCTAGAACATATGAGAAGAAATCACCTAGTATGTAGTCTTTGTTGGGTTTTGAACCTGAGACCTCGTGGTGCTTAATCTGCCATAGTTCATACCCTTGGGTGAAGCAAAAAGTTTTTCCCTTTTGCATTGCTACGTATATAATCAAAGGAGTTGGGAATTTCACTGGAGAGTTATCACTTGGGATATATTCACTATCCTTTCTCAAAAAAAAGACATTGTGGATGCTTGCCTAGTTGAAATGACCTCAATCTTCTCTTCTCTTTAATTGATTAGGCTTATAAATCCATCTTTAGCTCTTGTTTGTAGGGGATTGATTGCCATTTTTTGATGTATAGATCAAATGGCTTCGTGCACACCTTTATCCTTATTGGAAGTATTTTAATTTTTGAGTGTCACTTCCTACCCTTGTGGTATCGATGCTAATTGACTAAAATCTAGTCCAAGGTTTTAATATTTGTTCCTCTAAAAGTGGATTTTTGTGTAATCTTTTTGTGCTACCAAGAAACGGAAAACTAAAAGTTATCTCCTATTACTTTTTATATTTGCTTTCAGGGTCTTGATTTTTGTTCCTTCTCAAAATCATGTTCATATTACGCATGCATGGGTGTGACCTAGTGGTCAATGTAGTTGATTGAGAACCATGAGATTTCAGGTTAAATTTCCCATTGAGTAAAAATACTAGGTGATTTTTTCCCACCTGTCTTAGCCTTGGTGAATAGAGTTACCTAGTACTTGTGCCACTAGGAGGTGGCAGGTACATTATGGAATTAGTCAAGGTGCGCACAAACTTGGCCCAAACACCACAGTTATCAAAAAGAAAATCATGTTCTTATTTCAATGATCTAGATTATTTTCTTTTTCTGATGTTGTTGCGCTCAAATAGTTAAATCATTGAATCAAACCCGCTTTTAAATTTCTTAGATCAGCATATATCTTTGGACTTTTACATCCTAGGCAAAATCAAAGATCTACTCCAAGAACACAAACCAATCCCTCCAGCTTGCTTTGTCTCATTGTCATGTCATAGTCCATAGGAGGCTATGTCGAGCTTTAGCATGCTTAAATGATAACTGAAACTCTCATGATCATTATTTGCTACTTTCATAATCTGACACTTTGGTAGTGTGTCTTCACATGCTTTCATTATCAAAGGATGTTTTTAAGGTGCCTATTATTTTTATCAATTTTCTGGTTATATATCCCTTTCAACTCTTTCTTCTGTGTTAATTTGTTTCTTTGTTGATTGCTTTACATTTTACATCATATTGGTTAGGAGGCCTATTCCACTTAAGAAAATTTTGATGAAATAACCCTATTAATTAGAGTATTAGACTACGATTTGAATTGTAGGTTTACGGGGCTCATAAATCTTTACTTCTTATTGAAAGGCTCTTGTCATGTCCTTAGTCTTCAACTAAGTGCTCGTGCGACACTTGACAACTCACTTACGTTCTTACACAATTTGTTCACGATCTCACTATGTCAAGTCATCCTAAGACACTAAGAATTCGCTAAGGGAATGATAGAAAGAATACAAGGGAATGATAGAAAGAATACAAGAGAATTGCAAGGGACATTTGTGTTGGAGAGAACTTGAATTATTTGCTTCAAGATTTTACAAATGAATACCCCTCTATTTATATTACTCACTTTGGGGCTAATATGCCAATAATAATTAGTACTCAAATCCTTTCATATTTAAAAGTAGGTCCCTTCTCTCGAATTCTCTACATGCTAGAATATTCTAAGACCTTTCCTAAATTCTTCTTGGATATTCCATAAGAATCTAGAGTCTTTTCAAGAGACTTTCTATGGTTCTAGAATCTTCCACAAATGCTAGCATCTTCCTTATGTAAGCTTCCATATGTCAAAAATGTGTGTCAAGTGGCGAGGAATAGACCACCCTCCACCCAAAAGCGCGACCATATCCCCAACTCTATAAGCCAGTTGGCACACCTTTTTGCCATGTGAAAGCTTACATAAGAAAGATGCTAGCATTTGTGGGAAGATTCTAGAACAATGGAGAGTCTCTTAGAAAGACTTTAAATTCTTATGGAATATCTATGAATAATTTTAAGAGGCCTTAGAATATTCTAGACATGTCGAGAATTCTAGTGAAAGAACCTACTTGTAAATATGAAATGATTTGTTTAGTTATTATTATTTGCAAATTAGCCCTAAGTGAGTAGTATAAATAAGGAGGTATTCACCTGTAATAACATCAAGCAAATAATTCAAGTCTCTCCAATACAAATCTCCCTAGCAATTTTGTTTTGCTCTTTCTATCATTTCCAGCGATTCCTAGTGTCATAGGCTGACTTGACATAGCGAGATCGTAAAAGAACGTAAACAAGTTGTCAAGTGCGGCACGTGCGTTTAGTTGAAGACTAAGGACATGACAACATTATATCGAGCAAGGTTGTATCTAAGAGAATGACAAATGATGGAGAAATCAATGCTGCCAACACCCAAGCCAACGTCACCCAGGATGCTACTAGCACGAAAAGCTATAACAAAAAGAGAAGTATTGCCAACAAAAACCAAGAAATGCCACTCAAGGGCTTATATTCATAAACCTTCTGCCACTGAGGTGAGCGAGGATGATGTGGAGGGTCCTTCCTGAAGATGTCTTGCTTTGGTAGAGAGTGGGTCATGAAGGTTAATGTGGGGATGTACGCAGTCAAGATATTTCTCCAACGCTTCGAGAAGGTAGAAGACACTCTGCAATCTTTAATAGATCGAGACCATTCGAAATGACTTGGATGAGCGTAAGCAGACCGAGATAGAGATGATTGAAACCATAGCTACCTTAGAGTGCAGACTCATGGAGGCATTGAGCACTATCGATGCTATGAAGGCAAAAATGGAGGCACTCGAAGAGTAGGTGGACACTGGTGTGACTTAAGACAACAAGAAATATTGTTGTAATGAGGGAGGCTAAGATCGAGACTCCCAAGCCACCAGTGTTAAAAGGGGTTCGTGATGCACAAGAAGTAGAGAACTTTCTTTAACACTTGGAAAACTGTTTTTGGCATGGAAAGGTGAGGGGCGACGAAGCCAAGATCAATACCGCTGTGTTGTACCTGTCAGAGACTGTCATGCTATGGTGGAGACGAAAAATGGTCGATACTAAGAGAGGTCTATGCACTATTAGCACGTGGGATTAGTTCTAGGTCGAGTTCAAGTGTCAGTTCTTTCCAAATAATGTCTTTATAAAAGCAAGGCGCAAACTGAAGGAGTTGAAGCAGGCATGGAGCATACATGACTATATCAAAGAGTTCACCACCCTCATGCTTCAAATTCCCAACCTCACCAGCGATGACTTGTTGTTCCACTTTATGGACGGGTTGCGGAATTGGGCTAAGTAGAAGTTGCAACGCCAATAAGTCACAGATATAGACCAAGCCATAGTGAAGTCCGAGTCTCTGTTGGATTTCCAACATGATATGTATGACAAAGATAAAGGCATTGAGTAAAAAAGTAGTAATGTCAAAGGTGGAAGAGATCGTTGAAAAAGCAAAGAGACCTACTAACAACGTCACAAGACTTAACATACCAATAAGTTCGATTTCTAGAAGTTGAGTGGCCACCAGAGCTACGTCAAGAAGAAGGGATGCTACATATGCAGAGGGTCACATGGTTTCAGGAATTGTCCAGACTTAAAGAGTCTCAATGCTATAGTGCATGAGCAGAAGGGGAAAAAGCAAGGAGAGTATTCGAGCGCAGCACAATTAGGTATGATAGGACTATGTGGAGCTGTCAATAGCAAACTATACAGCCCGACAACAACGGCAATCAGTACGTGGATCTCACTATCAATAACAAGCTCGCTTGTGCACGGGCGGACACTTGATCAATTCACAATTTGGTGACCGAGGTTGCAACAAAGAGACTAGAGTTGAAGCTCGCCCCAGCTAACTCCCGCGTTAAGACCGTGAATGTAAAGACTCAAATAGTGTAGCCCATGGTGTTGGTGTCAAATTGGACAATTGGAAAGGTACGACAAATTTTACCGCCATAACAGTGGATATCTGTGATATATTTCTAGGGCAGGAATTCTTTAGACATTGTCACACTTTAATCGCCCCTACCTCCATGTCTCTTGGTCATGAAATGAGAAGGAGCTTGCACGGTGCCTACAGTGACTATGTCGCACGGACAGAGCCAAGCACAACTTTCGGCTATGCAGTTAGTCAAGGGGCTCAAGAAGGAGGCGCCGACGTCCATGGCAACCATTGCAAGTTTGGAGGAAGATATGGGTTACCATAAGACATTGTCGCCTTGCAAAGAAGTGACTGAAAGAGCACAAAGATGTTATGCCCAAACGAACTACCTAAGCACTTGCCTCCTAGGCATGAGGTAGATCACAAGATTAAGTTAGAGCCAGGAGCTAAGCCATCCGTATTCGCTTCTTATCGCATGGTACCGTCTGAAGCTTATGAAATAATTGATAGAGTAATTGGATGCCGGTCACATCCATCCATCGAAGACACCTTTGGCGCACTGGTGTTATTCTAAAAGAAGAAGCATGGTTTATTGTGCTTATGCATAGACTACGGGGCGCTTAACAAAGTTACAGTGAAGAACAAGTATTTGATCCTGCTAATAACTGACTTATTTGATAGACTTGGACAAGCCAAGTACTTTATCAAGGTAGATCTTTTCAAAGGCTACTACCAGGTTTGCATTGTGGAAGGGAATGAGCCGAAGACAACATGTGTGACGAGATATGGAGCCTTTGAGTGGTTGGTAATACTCTTTGGCTCAACCAACGCACCTGTTACATTTTGCAACCTCATGAACAAGATTTTTCATCCCTATTGGCTATCTTGATAAGTTTGTGGTAGAATACTTAGATGATTAGGCATCTACAACATCTTGGAAGAGCATGTAGAGCACTTAAGAAAGGTATTCCAAGTCTTGCGGGAGAGTGAGTTATACATCAAGAGGGAGAAGTGCAAGTTTGCACAATCAAAGGCACACTTCTTGGACATGTCATCAGCAATGGCGAGCTACGCATGGACGAGGCTAAGGTACGAGCTATCCAAGAGTGGGAGGCACCTACAAAGTTAACTGAGTTGAGATCTTTCCTTGGCCTTGATAACTACTATCGCTGGTTCATCAGTGAATATTCAGCCAAAGCAACACCATTAACTGAGTTGTTAAAGAAGAACAAGCCATGGGTTTGGACGGAACATTGTCAAAAGGCATTTGAAGGCCTTAAGACAGCTGTGACAGAGAAGACAGTCTTGGCATTGCCCGACTTTACCAAGACATTCAAGGTACATACGTATGCATCTGATTTTGCTATTGGGGGTGTATTGATGCAGGATATTTATCTTATAGAATTTGAGAGCCGCAAGTTGAATGAGACAAAACGATGTAACACAGTGCAACAATGTGAGCAAGTAAATGTGTACTTAGTTGAAGACTAAGGACATGATACTCTGGCCAGTTACTTTTGTGGGCTGACACTGATAGTCAGATTAACTTTCGGTCCATGATGCACAATATAAGGTAGTCAACCTCACTGTTACTGCTTCTGCCATTTGGCGTATTTCCTTAGGTTATCACTCTTGTACGAGGTCCTAACTTCACATGGATGTCTTTTTGTTGACTGCACTTGCTGAAACCCATAATTTTCTGCCTCATCAAGCCAGTAAATTCCTTAGCACGTGCCCCTGGACTGAATTCAAGAACCAATTTAAACTCTCATTTCCATTTACTCAACAGCCTGAAGCCCCTTCAACATCCCTTCTTGTCTTAATCCTTTATAATCACACCCCTTCAACATCCCTTCTTGTCTTAATCCTTTATAATCACACCTGTTGTTTATTATGCACATTCTTGGCCCTGCCAGATAAGCATCTATATATGTGGTTGCAAGTGGTCATGGCTTCTTTGATTTTCATGAAGTAGTCGTCATATTACAGTTGAATCTCTTTATTAGTTTCCCAGGCTGAATTTGAAAAGCTACCTAATCAGCTTTTGTATATGTTCAGACACACACTCTAGTTGTGTGAGTTTAGAATGGATTGTTTGTGGGTTGGTGAATGTGAATAGAGTGAAAAGACACCATAGCTGATAAATATGTAAAGAAAACTTCGATGATACTTCCCACAATATACTGTGTAGAGAAAAACTTCAATAACACTTCATACAATATATTCACGGTTTCTGTCTGTGTGCTTTCCAGATTGTTTATTGTATTATTCTGGGAAGATGCATGTCTTTGTAGTTTATTAAGTTAAAAGAGATGGGCAGAATAAACATTATAAATGTAGCATCCCAAGTGTGTGGCCTAGTGGTCGATGAAGTGTTGGTGAGTACAGTTACCCGACACCTACGCTGGTGGGAGGTAGCAGGTACCATGTGGAATAGTTGAGGTGTACCCAAGTAGCAGGTACCACGTGGAATAGTCGAGGTGTGCCCAAGCTGGCCTAGACACCACTATTAAAAAAAAATACAAAAAAGTATATCGTGTGTACAATGACTAAAAGTTTCATGTAAAAGGAATCATTGCCATGTCTCTGTTGAAAATTTTAATTCATTGTTACTGTAGTATTCATCTAATCTGTACATTTTTAATTGTTTCTTGAATATTTAGTGTGTCTTTTGCACAGTTGTTCTTGCCCAATGTTTGATTTAGTTTTGCATCAACCGATATCTTGCTTTGTGGTAGATGAGTAGCAATTTATTCCTAGAATCCTTTCATGACAGGAAAATTTTGATCATCGATTTCAACGAACTGATCAGTGGAAGCCTGTCTATTCCTGGTTAGAGACTCTAGACACAGATGAGGTGGTTAAATCAAAAGAAATTATAGACTGGCTTACTGAGAATTCTGATGTGAGAGAACAATTAAATTCAAGGCATTCGCGTTACCATTTGATGCATTACATAAAAAAATGCCACATGAAAATTCTGAAGAGAAAGGAGAAGAAGAAGGTATAATATCTGGTTTATCGGAAGTTGAGTAGGCTTTACTGCATTAATGTCATGTTTCCAGTATCTCAATTTCTTCCTCCACTGAATGAAAGAGGAATTCAGTAATTCCATATGTCTGATCATGCATGCTTTTGTGTCTGCATTGTCAACTTCTAATTCTCTTCATGCTTTATTCAGCATTAAACCTACTATTGACAATTTGTTCTGTTAGCAGGGACCAGGATTCACCAAAAACGTGTCTGTGTCAGAAGTCAAGAAAAGTGAAGATGTGAAGAAACTTGTTCCAGTTCAAACTACAGGTGAATTCTGTTGTTACATAGAATGTAGTGCATAACAAGAGTAAGCATGTTCTAAGTTGTCAGAATAATTAATCATTACTAGACCTTTTTGTATACAATGAATATTTTTGTGCAAGGGAGAAAAGCTCGTATGAATCTAATTCTGTGGTTTCCCATCGTATCCCTGCAGACAAAGCAAACTCATGAATCAGGACCGATGAGTTTGTAATATAGTCAGTCAGTGCTGGAAGAGTATTCCTATTAGAATCGGAGATCCTGTTTAATACATGAACCAAACAACATCTTTGAATTACTTCAAAAACAGATCTATCCTAAATGATAAATCCATGCTTAATTACCTTTGCTATTAGCTTGTACTTCTCCATGCTTGCATGTCCTCCAAAGATCCATCAGCCCATTGTGACATCCATTTTATCACTCTCCATGATCCTTGTTGTTTAAGGTATATGCTTAATAATTATTGCCATATTGAACGCCTCCTACCTCGTCCTCTGGTCAGGAACTGGCTGTAGAATATTAGAAATTAAATTATTTTCTTTAAATCATAATTTGCTTTATTCATGGATACTACAGTATTCTTTGAGGATGTGTATGATTAGATCTTTAGGTATTGAGAAAAAGTGTTTAATTGATAAAGTATTTTGAGATGGGGGCTATGGATGGTTTGGCATTCGGAACCAGAAGTGTTAATTGGTTTTAGGTCTTCTTGAGAGTTCTTTACCTGCTATGGAGTACGGAAGGACATGGTGAAAGTAGTAAGTCATGGGGGTATGGCCTTTTTAGTCATTGGTTGGGTCATTGGCAGTGGCAAACCATTGATGTTGTTCCAGACACCTGGAGAATGACTTAAGTTGGATATTGCTTGCTTTGGTGGCAGTTGATTCTTAAGGCGTTTTTTTTTGTTTAGATTATTTTATTTTCTTTTCAGATTAATTTAGATGCAAATTGCATTTTTGGGTTAGGACACTGCTTTGACCTTGTCAATTGCTATTGATGTTTTGGCAATTGAGCTAGCATTCGAAGATGGGAATACTTTTTGAGCTAACATGCTATTTACTTCTCAGACATGGAGAAACTAACTTGATTTTCACAAATATGGAATGACATGTACCATTTAAGAGAGGGTTCAGTAGGAATGGGTTGTTTCATCGAGTATGGGTTGGGGCATGGTGAATATTTTGTCCATTTTTGCATGAATATGCTTATTATTCTTCTCTTGTTGAATATTTTTTTGTAACTAAAGTAAGGTTGCTTCCTAGAAAATTCCCTATTAAGCCTTCTTGTCTTCTCCTTTGCTAATTCTCTTGCTGATGGGTTTTATTGATCCAACTTTGTAGACTATAATTTCAGCACCGCCGTACCTAAGGACACTGAACTCTATAAAGCAAAACAAACAGAAGCTTTGCAGAAATATGAGATGTAAGATAATTATTCCAATCTAAATTCGTTTTCATTCAATCTTCAAAGATATTTGTTAACTTTGACACAATCTAATTCCCTCTCATATTTATCTTTTTTCAGTCTAGTGGAGTTGGAGAAACAACTTTCAATGCACTTCCCAAAGCCTGGAAACTTAGGCAATAAAGGAAACTGATCACTGCATAGATTTCAAGCTGATTTTGCACATCGATTAATTATAATGCAGAATGACGCAGTTTTGCAGTGTATTGACTATAAGTTTTGCTGGTCTGAATACTTTGTTTCATCGATTCTGCAAAAGTCCGACCATGGCACATAGAAACTAATTTTAGAAACTAATTCCTTCTGCAATTTCTGGCTTTTACTCCCCGTCCCACCACTCTCGATGTCCCTGTCCTTGTGAGAAATATCCTTGCTTCTATGGTACTGTAAGAAGTATGGAATATTAAGTTAGCAATTAGTTCATTTTCCACTTCTCATTTTGTATAAAATAAAGTCTTGATAGTTATGAATATCTAAAAAATATTGGAATGAAAGGTCTCTATCATTCAGTAGTCGTTTCTTGTTCTATGTTAGGTAGGTTGGCTTGTAAATAGTATGGTATATGGTACAATTTTATAAATGAAACTACCAAATTTCTCATCATTGTTCAGAGTTGTACACATTCTGAAATCCTCAGGGTTTTCTTTGGGCATCTGATAATAACTTTTCCATGATTGGTCTATTATAAGTAGTATATATGGTTCATTATAAAGTGCTTTATTTGATTTTATTGCATGAGTTTTTATGTTTGGTACTAAAAAATCAATCAAAGAGGAGAATATTATTGAAGATTGTAACTATATGCTAGAAATCAATAAGGCTACTATTACACATTTGGAAGGAGACGAACAAATATAGAAACTTTCTACCAGATGAATTATACACGTATTATATATCTATCGGCTATTTTAAATTTAAACGATTGGATGATTAAGAGCCTGTCTGGATGTGATTATAAATTGGTCAAACTAACTTTTAAATCAGTTTTTGACTTATTAGAGTGTTTGGCAATTAAAGAATAATTTAAAATAAGTCAAAAGTAACTTAAAATAAGTTAAAAGTTAAAAGTAGGGTGCCCCTACTTATTTTTTAAAACTTATAAATCATTCTACTTTGACCAAGTATATTACTTTTTTACCCTTAATTCTTTTATAATGTTAACAACTTTAAGGGTATTTCAGACATTTTGATGAAAAAAGTGACTTTCAACACTTTTTTGCCAAACACATCAAAAACACATAACTACTTATTTTTAAAATGACTTTAAAGTAACTTTTAAAAAGTTACTTATTTTAAGTCAATCCAAACGGGCTCTAATTCTCAGTAAAAATAGAATTACAAAAAATTGTATGCACCGACAAGAGCGAGTTACTCGGATGATATTCACCTCTTACCTCCAATGCTAAGATTGTGAAAGATT